>JARFOD010012434.1:0-11333 GCA_031763545.1 Mopalia muscosa
ACTTTTAAATAAATGATATTTTCCCAGAAATTATATGTATGTGCATGACTGACAAACAATACTTTTGTGGCACTCTTCATCGGTAAACTTCTTATAAAATAAACGATATTTGTAACAGTTGTTGGTGAATGCCGCAAGGTGCCTGAATAAGATTGACGGTAAAACTGCAGTTTTCTTTTTATTTGTACCATTTTGGAATATTTGGTGGATCTTTCTACAGTTTTATTTGATAATATCAGCTTTATTTTTATGATGTGCATAATTGAAGCTGGTAGTGCCGTTGGTATGTATAAATAACTCCCACTGTGAAAACAACTCTGCCAGCCGGCTATCGCTGTGAACACCATTAAACTAGCCATAATTCAGAGATCCATGTGGGTCAATACCTAAAATATCAATCTCAATTGAGATATTATGATACTTTTTCTGTGAAAACTGCATGTGAAATCAATTTTTTTGATCATTAATTTTGTTTATCGACACACGAAAATTTCCCGCGAGTCCGACAGATTACGCGGGAAGGAGCTTCCCGGTTTCCCCATTTTTTCCAGCCATGCCTGTGAAAGAAAGGTACATCGAAGTAGGATTAGTAAGGGCACTTGCTAACCACTATTCCACGGCCACAGACCCTGGATTATTAAGAAAGTTGTGAATACATTACCTGGCACTCTCTTGGCAAACTCGACGACAGTTTGTATTGTTGGTGTGATAAGTGTTGACAGATTCTGCCACATCATTAATCTCTGATTGTCCAGGGCTTCTGGTGTTAATGTTTCTGATAAGGGTGTTTCAGATACCTGTAACTGGGAGCAAACATATATTATTGTCAATATGTCTGATAAAGGTGTGTGAGATACCTGTAACTGGGAGCAAACATATCTTATTGTCCATGTTTCTGATAAGTGTGTGTCAGATACCTGTAACTGGGAGCAAACATATCTTATTGTTATTGTGTCTGATAAGTGTGTGTCAGATACCTGTAACTGGGAGCAAACATATCTTATTGTCATTGTGTCTGATAAAGGTGTGTCAGATACCTGTAACTGGTAGCAATTGGATATCTTATTATTATTAATGTGTCTGATAAGGGTGTGCACGATACCTGTAACCTGGGAGCAATTAGATATCTTATTATTTATGTGTCTGATAATGGTGTGTCAGATACCTGTAACTGGGGGCAATTGGATATCTTATTATTAATGTGTCTGATACGGGTGTGTACCATACCTATAACTGGGAGCAATTAGATATCTTATTGTTAATGTGTCTGATAATTGTGTGTCAGATACCTGTAATATACTGTATATATAATTACAGAAGCCTTTACATGGCTGAGGCCAACGTCAACGGCACAACATAAGCTCACCTTACTTCAAGCTAAAAATGAGGTTCTTTGTCTTCAGAATTACACTCCTTTTGCACCAATATTATACAAGCGGAAGAGGATGCACAGGCTACCAAGACTGGCAACAAATTATTTTCTGTGCTGTTCTCAACTCAAAAAGCACAAGTATATACATCTTTCCAAGGCTGTGTGAAGTCTCACTTCTTATCCTACCTTACCCGCAAGAAATTAAACAATCATCAGTATGAAAGTAAACTGAATAGTTTGTAGACTAGTTTCGTTTTACACAAAAAAGTGTTACACTATAAAAGGACACAGCTAATACACAGCTGGGGGGTCCTGTTTGTTTGTTTGATTGGGGTTCAACGCCTTATTTAAGGTTTTTTCACTCACATGGCAGCGTGTCAGTCCAATAGATGGAGGAAATCAGCGTCAACACCACTCGCAACAAACAAAGACAAGACAGGACAAATACAGGAGGCAATATAAACACCACAAGCAGATCCGTTTCCTGTTCCCCTTTAGCTCTGAGAGCACCAATTAGGGGCAGTTCCTCAAAGCTCAGTTAACAATTAGGACGTGTATTCCCTTCTTCGTTGTGACGCGACATAATGAAACTAGCTGTTAAGCTAACATAGCTTTGAATAACAGGACCCAGGGCAACAGGGAGTTCCCTCCAACCAATCACGCTGGGTTCCTGCCAATATAACACAGTTAGAAGATAACCCAAATAAATAACTAAATCCAAAGATAAGATACTTACAAGTGTGACTTGTGTTTTCTTGAGGGTTTTAATTTTATCTTCAGTCAGTGTACAGTTAGCGTGGTGAGCCTGAGATATATTGAGGATAACATCATATATGGCTAACTGTTTATTCTCTATAGCTGCCTGGTCCACACTGGAGTCTGCCGATCCAACACGTTTCTCGTCCTGACTTTTTGACCGTTTAGGAACACGACCATATCGTACTGCTGCAAATAATACACATGACAATCCATCAAATGAACCAAAAAAGCTAAATTCTAAAAAAAAAGAAAAAAAGAAAGGGAATATTGATTGACTGATATCCCACACGGTTCTCTTCGGCCGTTTGGGAACACGACCACATCATACTACTGCAAAAAATACACATGACAATCTATCAAATAAATCTAAAAACTCAAATTCTAAAAAAAAATAAGTTTACAAAATGTATATTGAGATTGATTAGAGTTTTATGCTATACTATTTTATGTGGAAATATTCAATTTTGATCCCATGTACTTACAATCTCTTGACATTCCCACTGCTAGACATTTTTTAAATCGACAATACTGACATCTGTTTCGGTTTAATCTTATAACTAGACATTTGCCATCTCGTAAACACCGATACTCTATCTGTTTCTGAATACTTCTTCGAAAAAATCCCTGAAAATAGATTAATAAAATAAAAATGATGAAATTATTAACATGTTAGACATACAGTAGTGAGTTTGTGTAACCAAAACAAACATTAATAGTAAATAAGGAATGTAAAAAGTGTGACGTCACAGTGTTTACATTTAAGAACCAAAATAATTGAAATCATTTATACTGCAAATAATCTTAAATATTAGAATCTTAATATTAGAATCTTTCATAACAAAGTTTTATTGGGGTTAAATGATCCTATCAACTTCTCTCCACTTAAATTGTATTGCTCTGTTCTTTAACTTCACTGTTATATACAATAGTAAGAAAGATACTAATGCATCCAAGACAATGGTGTATTTTCAACCTAGCGTCAAGGGCTTTGGCAGAGGGGAGTCAACTCATCCAAATGGACACTCTGATTGAACAATCGCCCCATCCATTTGGGCCCCATGTTTTAAGAAACTATAACATGCAGAATATAGGGAAACTGTCAAAACTTGACACCCAGTTACATTGTACTTAAAAAGTGAAGCAAAATGACCATTTTGGACACCATACTTTTAAATTCTAGCTAAGCTCCTGCTTAGCGTTCAGGGCCATTCACAGAAAAAACAACTATAAAACAATGATATTTTGGACACCATACTTTTGAATTCTAGCTAAGCTCCTGTCTAGTGTTCAGGGCCATCAAAAAAAAAAAAAAAAACCCATAAAACATTGATCTGTTAGATCTGTCTCCTCGAATGGTTGATTTCATAACATTGCTGTAAATAATACTTTATGTAACATGAGGGGAAAGTTGTTGTCTGATATATGACATGGACATATGCAGGGTTTCAAGGAAAACTTCTAAGTGACACTTGATTCAATTAATTGTAAACTGAACTCCTGACAACTGAAGAAGAAAAAGTATCAGCAATTTTAGATGGTAAATATCAAATGCTTACAAACTGAAGAAATGGATTATATTGATAAATTGGCCATATTTTTCTGTTGTTATGTTGAACAATACTCTTCTGCTTCAAGAGGCCAAAAGCTTCTGAAGTAAGAGTTATCTCCCTTACATTGACTGATTCTAATTTTGGCCTTATTATTAAAGTATTAATATGATATCTCTATCATGAAGGATTAGATACTTCCTGCTGTTACATAAATATTAATTTCTTTGAATGCTTAGATAAACATAGACATGAAAGCTCCTGTTCAACTGTAGTTCACATGACACATGATTCCACTATTTTTGTTTATCATTTTCTGGCATCAGAATGAAAAATGTATACGGTAAATCAATCCTGAATCCATCAAAGAACTGTTTCAGGAAGGCACCATTGGAGCCCAATATCATTATATTCCATTTAACATAAACCCAGCAAAAATGACAAAACATTTACAAGTTTAATGATCACCAAACTGTCGGTTGGCTGTGTAACCAGCATTTACTGCTCTCGATTTGGTGCCTCTATAGAATCAATAATCTGTTAAAAGTAAGAAAATATCTCCCAAAATGCAAAAAAAAAATTTAAAAAAAATAGAATAATAGTGTATATTGTTATTGTTTACCTTGCATCCCTCACAGGAGGTCACACCGTAATGATAACCTGAGGCCCGATCCCCACACACTTTACATGGTACAAATGTCTGTTTAGGGCTGTTAGAATCTGCTGCTTGTATATTGTTATCTTCTGAAATTACAAAGGTAAAGACAAATGTTAACTTTTTGTCTAGTCTTACATAAACAGTTAATTTAATTATTTGTTGCATTTTTGGAAATATACTTAATGGTATTTCATATAGATGAATTCATCATCATGAGTAAAATCTGAGTTTTTCTACACTATAAAAACAGAAATATCAAGGTTATATAATCAGTGTCACACCTACAACACAACAAGTGCAGGGCTTAACTGAAACTTAGAATAAAAGTACAGCAATTCAACTCTCTATTCCAACATTGAAAAGGCCAATCAACTCAACAACAACATCAGCAATGTATACAAATTAGCCTCTTCAATGTCATATTCATTAAAAAAATAAGATTTCCAAAACACATAAATTAACGAGTTAAAACACCTGTCAAACACATGTGTATCTATGGCCCAACTTATTAAAATCAGATCTCAAAAAAACTATTTTGTTTGTCTCTATATTGAGATCTGACGCAATCACTCTACTTATACTGTTCAATTAGGTCACAGTTTCAGTTGTCCAATACAAAAACAAATAACACAGGGCCATGCGGTAAACACCAAATTAAGCCAAAACAAGTAGAAGTTGTCCAATCATGCAGAAAACTTAGGTTTGTCACATAAATCTTCGGCTTTCACAAACCAGAATCGAGAAGCATCTCTTTGTTTGGTCAATCTAAGAAACCAATCGACATTGTATGTGTGGTGGTTGCATTAGATCTTAATATAGCGACAAACAAAACACAGGGAGTGTTTCTGAGATCTGATTTTAATTAGATTGATCTATGGCCAGACATATCACATGGGTTATTCAATGACTGCTTGATTGGCTGTTTGGTGTTTAAACAACCTAATGGTGATATTAGCAGGCTTTCAGAGGAGTGTTATTATAAACATGTAGGTTCTGTTATTTGTGTGTATTTTGAAGGTCTTTTTGTGTATTTATACTCCAGAATACATCAGGTAGGCAGGGCTGTAAGGCTTAAAAAAAAAAAAATTAAAAAATTCTGTGTTTTTACTCCAACGGCCTGTAAAAAAGGCAGGGTTTTTTTTTTACACAATTATTTATTTTTTTTGTAGACGTTGTACAAAATCGTAGATATTAAATAAAACTGATACAGATGCTTGCATGACCGATAATCATTACCCCAAACAATTTCGCTACTAAATATGCCAATTTGGAAAGGTATTTTGAAAACAAAAAAAATCAAAAAAATCTAAATGTTTTCTTTTTTTCTTATTAGGAGTCAATATAAACTTTATAATCAGAGCTATTTCATAGGGTCAGTCGGGTTAGAGGGAACAAGACATTTTTTGGGGGCCTTAGTGGCATACACAAACACATATGGAGTCACAAATAAAGAATACGTTGCAAAAATTCATGTAATTTCATGTTTGCACACCATCTAAGAGATTATGTAGAATTATTAATAGCAAAGGTGCAATTTGTGTTCGATACTACATGCAGATGGAAATCAGCTTCTTTGAACTGATCTTTATTAGCAAATGCTAATAGAAAAAACAGTAGCCCATTGAGAGTTTTCCATTTGGAATCTGTATCCTAAGTTAGTTATGTAAAGAGGCTAGCTGCAAGCGCTCTACAAGATTCTATCGGTAGGCAGACCCTGGTCAACATCACAGCTGGAAGCCATAGCAACTCCTTACAACTTCTTCATTATTTAATAACCTAGTCTTCTCTAGTTCCAGGGGATAGAGCAGAGACAAAGGGTATCTGTTAGCACATTACCCATCAGAAGAAATTCAACGTTTCAATGCAATCAGCATAGTCATATGTTTCAGACTTGGATCTAAATGTGGACAATGTGTCTTTGTTTGGTTAAGTTTTAAGACCGTTTAACACTGTACTAAAGGTTATTTCACTCACATGATGGCGGAGCAGCCGAATGGTTGAAAGAAACCACCCTTAACACCACTGGCAGGAAACAAAGACAAGACAGGACTAATATAAGACAATCCCAGGGTAAACTATGAAAGAGCATTAAAATGTTGTATTGGCTCCTGATTCAATATCAATACCAATCAATGTATTGATGGTCTATTTTGATCATACATGTGTAAGATGTTGGTTTTTAATTAAAAACATTGATGGTGTCATTTTGTTTTTATTTTTTTCATCCACATTTTACAGAACAGTTTTTTGACTTAGTGATATTGTATTTTTATTTATAACAATAAAGCACATGTAACATCTGACAGAATCATGCATTACCTGGATCTAGCAATTAGTCTCTAAAGGCTACCATTATCCTAATATTTTAAATTTCACTGTTTTTGTTACCCTTGATAACATTTGACTTATTTGAACGATCAGATGAAGGTATGGCGTACCTGTAAGTTACAATAGGGACATTTATGTATGCTGTTCCATTTATTGAACTGACATATGGTTTAGATAACAAGGTTGGCATAAGCTTTCTTATACAGATATCAAAAATCCAGAAAGAAAATTTAGCTTCCCTCCACCTACAGAGGCTCACAGCAGATGACCATAGATTTTCATCTAGATAAAGGCTTTATTTTTTGTATTTGATGGACAGTTCTTCATGCAGAAGGCCTGTTAGACGGCAGTCACAGGTGAATAAACTAAAAAAAGAAATGATAAAAAATAAATAAATAACTAATTACCTTTTAGAAGCAAAATTTAAAAATCATAAGACATAGATATTTAATCTAGATTTATTGTTTGTTGTTCATTGATGATATATTGCTAATTAATAATATAGAATAACTTGTCTATTCTGCGATCACATTAACAGATTCAGCAGTGAGTGATTACTCACAGTTGGGCTGCTGGGTAAAAAAAAAAACACTCATCAGCAGTTAATACAGATGTTGTTACAAAAATGGTTCAGGGATGTAGAAATAGGTTTTCTCTTTAACTTAAACCTTTTTTCCGTTTGAGTAGCTGTTTTCAGCCATCTATCCGTCCCTTCTCACAGCCAACCACCAGAAAGCAGCAGGCATATTGATCGTGAGCTAGGTCAGGCTGACCCAGCGTGGAAAAACCACATGGATAAATATCCAACACTGTTAATTTGTTAGCAGAAAATGATGACAGTGCCTAGCTGAGCCGTAGGGTGGAAAAGAAGCTTTTCATCAATTATAGATCCACTACATGTATTGTTCGGTTCAATCTCACAGACAGAAGCCTTTCAGGCCAATACAGCTTTAAAATACACAACAGCCAAGAAAACACACACATACACCTCAAACACGGTAAAAAACACCCCACCATATGGGAGTATAGGGTTTAAATTCAAGGCCACGGACAGGTTTTTCCTGAATTAACCATCAAATGGTTCGTACCTTGATTTAACAATCTAGTCAAATGTACCACAACAGTCTGTCTGTCAGCCTTCTTCCATTCCCTATTTCCGACATTTTAACCACACATGTATATACAGCATGTAGTAGTGGAAATACAAAATCTATATACATTTGCAGGACATGTCCAGTACATGTACAGTTTGCCAGAATTTGACATTGTGTTAAATGGATTGCAGGACAAAATAAAAATAATAAACATGTCTGTGAAAATATTTTCCCCATTTCAATCCCATGAAAAGAATAACGATTAAGCTAAAATGGAAACTAAGGCTAATAGGGATCTGCAGTCAATTATATGGTAGATTTATACAATCACACAAAGCAGTCAGTGTTATCACACAGGCGCCATTGTCAGTCAAGCTGAAAACAATAGGACCAGATCAATACCACACTAACAGTACAAACAACCAGCAGGTCCTCTTCTCACGAATGGGCTCTAGATATTTTGAATAAATGAAGAAAGAACAAGCTTAGTAGCTACAGACCTGCCTACCCAAGGTGAAATTTATGTGTAAAAAATTATGATTTTGTCTATTTTTGTGTTACAGAATAGCACAGAATTTTAATTTCTGTGTGTATTATACGGCGGATTGGTGAATTTCACATAAATAACGGGTACAAAATACTTCAGAATACACCGGGTGGGCAGAAGTGTAGCTATATAGAAGGTCCAGCACTAAAGGCTTTTATTGAAAATATATGCTCATAATCCCAGCCAAATCCCCATTTCCAGCATATGCTTTCTTCAAAGAGCCAAAGAGTAAAAGTTATGGTGTTTATCTTCATTCTGGTGCAATATGCAATGTCAACCATATTTTTTGTGAAAGCAAGGGAAATACAACCACATCTATGGTATTAACAGAAAAGGCAAAGTTTGAAGTTAACATCTGAATTTGAGTAATTGCAATTTTCCTTTGTGGATTTACATGCAAATAAAATGCAATTTCATCGGTTTCTTAACTGAAGAAAACTGTTTTAATGGTGTTTATTACCTTTTTGAGACATGTCATATCGGCCATATTTTTTTATGAAACCTAGTGAAATACAGCCACATCTATGGTATTACTAAAGAAAGCAAAGTTTGAAGTTAACATCTGAATTTAAGTAATTGTCATTTTCCTTTCTGGAATTTAATGAAATGCGATTCCACCAGTTTCCTAACTGGAGAAAACTATTTTGCAAGTTTGAAACAAGTCCGTAAATCTGTCATGTATGTTCATAACACATACAGATGTAAATATTGCAAAATTATGCAATGGTGGCCATTTTGTTTTATTAAACTTGGCGATATCCATACCAATTTGTCCAAGTACAAGTTTCAAGTTTAATCAGTGAATTTGTTTTTAAATTGTTTACAGCATCGAGGCGTCAGTACTGCAAAATTATGTTTGTTTGTTTGATTGGTGTTTAACGTCGTACTCAGGGTATTTCACTTATATGACGACGGTGCAAAATTATGCGATGATTATATTATTTTGTGTAATTTGGTGAAATATAATCCTATTCTTTGGCTTAATTCAAAAAAGCTAAATTTCAAGGTAATCAGTAATCAAGTTCACAAAACATAGGAGTGACTATTGTAAAATTATGCAATGGCGGCCATTTTGTTTAACAGAATTTGATGAAATGCCATCCTATTTGTTGACAACTATAATTCAAGTTTCAAGTTAATCTGTGAATTTATTACAGAGTTATAATGTCCACAAAATATGCAGATATCAATATTGTAAATAATGCAATGGGGACCATGTTGTTTTACAAACTTTGCGAAATCAACCCAGCCATTCTATCAAAGGCAGGAAGCTACATACCAAGTTTGAAGTTAAACAGTGAATTTATTCTTTACATATCTTGTTCACAACTCATACAGGCATGAATACCATAAAATTATGTAAAATATAAAAACAGCGAAATTGTTTAACAGAAATCAGCGAAATGCATTCCCATCTGTTGTCTTAAACAGGAGGAAGGTACACACCAAGTTTCAAGTTAATTTGAAAATTTATTCTCTACTCATCATGTTCAAAACACATACAGGCATGAATATCCTAAAATTATGTAATAACGGTCATTTTGTTTAATGGAAATTGGTGAAATGCAATCCCATTAACAGGAGGAAGCTACATACCAAGTTTGAAGTTATTCAGGGTGAAGTTATTTCCAACCTAGTGTGTTCACAAACACATGTGATAGATGGATGGATAGACAGACAGAGACTTGAGTAGCATTTATAAGATGGGGGAAATTTTGCTGGTTGAGTGATGTTTCACTTATATGTGATAAGGAAACCAGACTCATCTTTACTGGCTATAAACCTAGATTGATTGATAAGTGTTTAACGCCACATTCAGCAGTATTTCAGCTATGCTGTGGCGTGAACATGTAGTGAAAACTGTATTATCCAACGTTCTCTACTTAAAACAAATTTCCATAAGGCTGCATCCCTGGCAGTTAACATTAAAAACAGAAAACGAACGGACCGAAAAGTAACAAATACAATTTAATGATAAATTTTTTGTGTGTGTTATTTTTTTGTTTGTTTTTGTGTGTGTTTTTTTGATTATTGAGAGATAAGCACAAGACATAATTCAAGGTGTTACTACATAAGACATGCTTTTTTCTAGGGATAGTTGCACTGTGATAGGTTATCATTATTTGTAACACCTCAGTCCATACAGCACCAGAAAGCATCCATAAGGCCTGGGTTAACATTCAAATAGTGCAACTGTGAGAACAAGCTGCAGACAAAACTACAATTCTACAAACGAACTATGCCACAAGGTTGGTTAATTACTGCCTATAAATCAAATGGTTTTTATTAACATAAACAAGGCCGCAATGCTGTGCATGTATCTAGTGTAACAAAACTGAACAGTGCAGTTTTACAATGTATCACATGAGAACAATAACATAACAAGATGTTATCCTTAGTATTCTAAAATATACATAAATAATATAGACTTAAAATCTTTTTTCACAAGATCATAAGAGAAATGGGAATGAATATACAATGTGTCACTTGATGTTAGTATATATTAAGTAAAGTCTAGGCTACAAAATAAAGATTAACAAAGATTTTTGGAGTTATTAATTTGAGCAAAACTATACAGATTATTAGAGAACTTAGATGCACTGTATACAATATAGTTGAGTGGTAGCTATTTATAGGGACCAGGGGGTCATTTACAGGTCAGATCAGCAATAGTCTGGGATATTGTAAACAAACTAGCTGGCTGTGTAAGACAGGCTAACATTGGGTAACTACCCCACCTACACTATCACATGCCAGAGCGGGCTTAGTTTACCATCAAACAACAGTAACGCTGCCATTCTCACCTTGCCTCTTCAACACTCCACTACTGGCTATTATTATCACATATAAATAACAGAATAGCCAGTAGGCATCACCAATTTTATATTTTGTTTCACAAGCTTATCTATGATTGTCCAAATTGGTTGATTGATTGGTGTTTTACGCTGTGCTTAAAGGTATTCCCAAATGGGTTTTAAATCCGATTAAAAGTGACTGAATTACAAAGAAAATACTATAAACTATCTGT
>JARFOD010012445.1:5541-24993 GCA_031763545.1 Mopalia muscosa
ACGCCCCCCCCCCCCCCCCCCCCCAAACCAACAAACATGCCCTCCTCCTATTTGCTTCAACTAGTTTGTTCAACCAATTAATTTTTAACGAAACTTTACGTTCTCCAATGATTTAAGTTGTGAACATCAGAGGTTTGGTTCATTCCTGAATTTAAATTATTGTATACTTGTCAAATCTCGGTCAATAATAAAATAATTATTTTCAAATCAAGGTTGTTCGATAATCATACGCGAAGGTTCTATTTCACTACATTTATATAAACACATCGACCCAAACAGCTATCTGACTGGAAATTGGCTTGAAATATCTCCCTAATCGACTCCTTTAGGCCATTCTGGCCATGTGAGGGTTCCATACAGAACCATAAAGGGTTGTTTGATATACGAAAAAAATAAAGGAAGTAATAATTGGAACAGTCCAAGTATTTTTTTCCTATATCAAACAACCGTTTTTGTCATAATGTTTCCATGAAGACCCCTCAAATAACCATTATTTCTAGGAGTGTATTTATTTGCAGTTTTAGCAAGTTTTTAGCACATTTCCGTTTTATTTTAGACCAGTTGTGGGATAAATGGTACCGCATGTTCACATCAACTTTTAACCAATTAGCCAGTTGAAGTTTACCCTATTCCTCATTCAACACCTGTGTAGAATTACCACTGCTGGCAAAACATGTGCATGTCTATCTAATACCCATCAATATGTATACATGCTTTTGTAAAATTCAGGCCTATAAACAAAACAGTTATGTCGATTTAGCCTATGTATATAATGTGTTTCTATAATACATCACTCTTTGTTGTATATTCAAACTAAGTGTCATGCAGCTATCTCGGACATTTAAGTTGGACTTGATTCAGACCGAATTAAACAGTCTCAATTGTACAAGGTATTTATCAACGTGCATGTAACATTTACAATAAAAACAACAACGAGTACTGTAACAGACCGAAAAATGTTCAGACGGACAGCTGCAGACCACATGTTTAGCTTTTCTGCCTCGGCCATTCGAATTGTGGTGGACATAATTCAAACCAAATTAAAACGTCTCAATTGTACAAGGCATGTTACAACGTTCTTGTAACATTAACAATAAAAATAACAACGATTACAGACCGAAAAGTGATCGGACGGACAGATGCTGACGGCATCGTTAGGGTTACCAAATCAAGGCAGAAAAGAGAATATCCATCAGTGATTGGTTAGGGTCTATGTAAGTAAGTATCTGACCTCGATTCGTGACATTACAGCTTATAGTATGGCCACGTGATTAGTTTAAGCCAGTTAGTGACCAGAAAAAATATACTTATCTGGTAATATAGTAATATGTAATAATTTCAGAAACTTACAGGCCATTGTCTTATAACAGGCAACATGTAATATTTAAGTATCAATGAAGCATTGGATCTTATAAGGATATTATAGTATAGGTATATATATAACGTGTGCAAAGCGAAATTTCCATTCAAACCAACGAATTCCAAAGTCCATGTGTTTTAATAAATAGTAAATATCGTTAGCATCTCGCGGGTATAGCCTATCCGTATACACAGCCCGATGGTTCAAGCGATAAGACTCGACACACGCTGGGTGCCAGTCATCAAACGGAAGAGAGGAAGGGGTTGTTTATGCTTTTGCTTATCTCTAATAATAGAATTGTATTTCACAGTTTTTTGGTGTGTTAGAATTAAACTTAGGCTGACACTATTAGTAATTTAGCTAAGGAGAATTGGTTAAGATTGTAGCAATACAATGTGCTCAATAGCATAGGAAGATTTATATTCCAAAACAGAAAAACCTTTAACATTGTATGGTAGTGCAATTGTGCCTTTTGTGGTGGGAATTCATGGATTCAAACTAATTCTGTTAATCATTTGAATATCATCAACTCTGGTTATTGAAGAAAACATGAAGCATTTCTGTGTAGGCTTGTGAAGGTCCTTATTTTTATTACATGTATAAAGGGCCTGGCGATAGGGGGTGAGTGGATATTTCACCTATAGTTTCCATTGAACAGCATAAAACACCAAAATACGAATATCATGTATGCCTAAATTTGCCTTGAGCTTCTGTTGTCCTGGGACCGGTTGCTCAGACAGCTGTTACATTTATACGCTATTGGATGACGCCACGCCATATTGAATGGCTATCTCTCATCTGCTATTAGAGATTTAGACTGGTGTTAGCAGTAAAAGTCTTTCGAATAAATGGCTCCTGCATATTCCATATCCGAAAAAGCCAACGATAGGGCATATTCCGCCGGCTGGAATATAATGCTAGTATATTGTAAAACGTTTAAAATTGTTATAAAAACATAGTATTTTATAATAATTAATAAAATAATTTTCAGTCCCAGCTTTAAATGTCTATGTATCATGTTCGGTTAATGCTCGCCCTCTGGCAACCCAGAAAAGCGTAACATACACAAAGTAGAAGGTACTATACTTTAGGCGAAATGTTAGGTAAATAGGGCTCGAGGAACGAATATTTTATATAGCATACCTTATGTTTGTATACACCAGCTAGAAAAAGTTAAACGCTTAAAATCTTTCGTACCTTTCGGTTCTCCTACTTTGCTATTAAAGCTAGTATATACAATACACCTGATATTCTTTGGACATATATCTGAAGACAAAGATGTTTCTTTAAATGAGGTACAGGTGTTGTAGCTTCCCTCAAGTTAGTCATCAGAAAGATGCGTCAAAGATACCAGTCATAAAGTAAATCATAACACGTTATCTCTGGCACCTTGAGAACTAAAGCAAGCTTCCTGACAGCCCACTTCTACGGTACACACACATCTCTGGCTGTAGGTGGTGAAGTAAATTCAACTATCAGTTTGTCTGGCGGCATCAAATTGCACAAAACCTGTAAAAGTATGGCTGATTTTACGTGTGAATTGTACAAAAGATCTGATGAATTTCTCTCGGAATCCGCAGCACATTAAAGCGATGTTCCGGGCTGCAACAAAATGCATATAGGTCAAACGAGCATAAATTCTTGTGTTCAATTATGTTCTCTAATTTTCTAATCTTGTAATATCAATTTTATAATTGGATCTTAAACAATGCGTAATACACAAACTACAGTCAAATTTATCCACGCACACATGTCTGGAGTATTAAACAGATATGGAATATGAGTGATATTTAAAGGCAAACTTCAATGAAGCCAATACAGAAATATAAGAGGACAAATCTACCTGGTTTTACCAGGACAGTGACGTGGCTAACGGTGGCTATGTACAGAGTACAAACCACAACTGAAAAATCAGAAAAATTCTTTACAGAAGAACTCCACAAATATTGACCAATCAAATATCTTTATTTTCAAAATTGGTGCCTACGTAACGAGACCTGTTCAAATCTTTGACAGTTGACACATATGACCTATATTAAGTCATTGGTTCACACGTGTTATTAACCTGTAATACAGAAGAGTGTTAGTCGCGTGACGTCATGGAACGGGTTGGCTACGCCAAAAATGTCAGCTGCCGGTGGCCATAGGAATGTATTTATCTGTAACACTCAGGTTATTTTATAAAATGAAGAAACGATCAATCGATGCCGTATTTAAGTAAATTTAATGGTAACCTTTCAACGGAAATAGGGGTTTGATTACTTGACTGATTGAGTGATTACTTTATTGATTTATTAGTTTTTTAAAGACTGAAATGACACATGCTGTGAGACTTTAACGAGGAAAGGTCTAGTTTCTTAAAACTTAAATGACCGCAAGAAAGGAGTTGTGGTGTATGGCAGAACGGAGAGGAAAGAGTCGATTACAAAACATCACTTCTGTTTCTTCTGATTTATAAACTTACCATCCCTGAAAAGTTTGCTGTTTTCCTTTAGGTGTGACAAGAGTTCGAGCTATCTTAATACAACACACTTTGATGTATTCATGGGATATTATCGGAATTATTCAGCATTTAATGGTGAGAAAATGAAGCCACATCCAATTCATACCACACTAAGTACAAACAAAGCGTGAACTTTTGTATATTAACAAAATGACACGTTCATAAATTCACAGACGTTGGGATTTTGTCTGTATAGCACTAGCCCAAGTTTTCACTGGTATTTTTTTCAGTGGTATTTTTAGTCATATATGACGTACCAAATAGGCCAACAGGCAGGTATAAAGAGTAGTCTTGGTGCTCTTTGGCCTAAGGTGCAAGGCCAAGTCAGTTGTAGAGCGTTATTAAATATTGCATATTCTGATTATCGTGTCTTGCCGCTGTTTGTTGCGAGTGAAGCTGAGCTCGTTCCCTTCAACCATTAGTATCTTATTATACATTGCCAAGGGTCTATGAACTTCAAAATCTGGGCTACTTCTGTATGAAGAATTTTATATCCACAACACGAAATTGTAACAAAATATTCACGAAAGGACACGATATTTTGTTTGCATTGCTCAAGGTACACCCTTGTTTTTTCCTTGTTTGGTTTGTGGGCCCTCAAACCCCAGCACCCCCCCCCCCCATTGACTGCTCCCCTCCCCCTGTCAGTGGGACTGGTAATACATCAAACAAACAAAAAGGAATGGCAGATGTCCGTTTTAGTAACTCCACATGTACTCACGTGACACGCAACAATCTCTTATAACTTTTTTGTCAGTTTTTGTTTGCTTTAAGCCCGTTATCATGTCTGACTCGAAATTCAATACATCTTTGTAGGTGACACCGAGAACGAATTGCTTGTCTGAAAACTACCCTTGAAAAAAGTATCTTGTGCAATGAATTTGAACGTGACCGATACAATGGCTGAGCACGTGAGGGACTTATTACCAGACCGGAACTTGCGTCTGCCGATGATTAATGCAAAGCTTCCGGTTTCCTGTTATTTACGAGAGCAAATACAATTGATCATAGACGAAAGAGAAGTCATACGAGCGCTGAGCGGTCATGGTATGTTATGCTTCGAAAATGTTAGAAACCAAACCCCGTCGTTCGATCTGGAAACACCATTCTTTCATGCCTACATCCTTCAAGCTTGGATGATTTGGAGTTACTCTTGTGAGAGATTCTTCGACATTATGTTGCATGGCATCCAATCTGTTATTTTTTTCGGTTTGTTTTGGTATAACGCCGTGCCCAAGTGTATTTCATTGATATGACTGGATGGTCCATTGCGCACTGTTCCATGTCCAGACCTGTCCACTCCGCGTATTCCGAATTCCTTTGTACACATCATGTATGTTAAATACACAAAAAAGCCATCAAAATACACACACAAATTAATATTGTGTACTATGATGTTACAAAAAAAATAACAAAATGGAAAAAAACTATTTTTTTTACACACAAATTTGTTCAAGATTAGACAGGTATGCATGTCTACAATTTTTAATAATATATTATCAAATACATAATTGTATTAGACAACCATTTTTACTTTTTTCTTCAGTCAACGTGTTACCAAATTTTGATAATAATCTAGTGCAAAGATTTGATCACGCAATTAAAGATTACAACCATGTCATATTTAAAAGCAAACGTTTTACTTCCCCGGCGATTGAATAATTGGTGATATACCAGAGGGCAAAAGTGTCCCTATACTTGTTAAGCGGGGTGTTTGCATTGTATTGTTTGGTGAACAAATACTCAGAATAGTAGATTTGATTTTGTTGACTGTAGACAAACATGGCAACTGTTAAACATTGTGAGTGCGATTTCCAATAGAATGTATTGACCTGTCGATGGTCTATTTAAACACCTTTTGGAACAAGAGCCAAGCCGCATACTCGTAAACATAATACTTCTTATAATGCCTGTTGGCAGGGGCATGCGATGACTTATTTATGCGAGAACGCCTTGTGTTCGATACACATGCCTAGAAACTGCCCATCAGAACCCAATGTAAATATTTAAAGTAGGCATCGAAGACAAAGATATACAATGCAGCGTGAATACTTTATACATGCATACGCTGTTTTTTTATAAGTTGTAGGTTTGGAAGACACAAACTGATTGACCTAAAATAAGCAGAGTTTTCTGCAGAAATACTGTCATATTTAACCTACTCGTAATTGTGAAGGGCATATTCTGAAGAGGTATATTTTGCGCTTGGGGACAATTTGGCTATTTTTATGTTAAAAGATATAACACATAGGTCTTAGTAATTTATATATTTGTGTGTCCCGTCTGGCTTTACAAAAAATAAAATAAGAAATGTTTAATTTAATCTCAAATTCATCACAATTATCACATTTAACCCACCAGTGGTTGGAACGGCATTTCCTAAAACATATGTTTACCGCCTTTTGGCAGTCTGAGTGGTTTTATGTTAATAGACGGAGCCAAATTCTAAAACTGTTTGGCTTAGAATAAGTTTAGTTTTCTGTCGACATGGTGTATTTTTTTTCAACACTTGTTTGTGACAACTTTGTTAGCGAGTCAGGATTGTGTTTTGAACAGTTTGAATGGACCAACCATCGGTCATGGTGTATTTTTGGGGCCAGATACTGTGTTTCGGCAAAGCAAAACTACAAACGGTTCATTGTTTCGCTGGTATACTGTTGAAAGGCACCACCGTCATAAAAGCGCGATTCTTGTGAAAACCGCTCTGCGCTAAAATAAACATTATTCCACACATGCAGTTAGTATGCCTGGTTAGTTATAGCTTTCGTGAATCAAAACCTATGTGTCCACGTCGTATAAAGTGATTTCGTGACAACAGAAATAATCGAACACTGCAGATACATATCCGCCATTTATGTTCATTAGTATAGTACAAAGCAGTATTAACTCTTCAAATCACTATCAATCATATTATTTGCAGGATATGGTCCACTTGGGTTTCCATACAATTACCATATTAGCGCGGTATTAACTATACAACCTGTAGGCCATATGATTTTAATTATTATACTCGTTGTACATATATCACTATGGCCCCGGGCACCGTATTGAAAAAGATCAATGTCACTATATAATGATTTGTGTGGAAGGGTCGAAACAATCATCGGAGATTCCAATCCACATATTTCCTACACACATTTCTGTCTATTCAATATTAAACGTTTTAATTATTCAATAGTGTTGCTATCTTGATATGTTATCAGATATAAATTTTATTATGATTTCGTGTTGTAAATGGAAATCATACTCGTTATATATCAATCATGCAGGAGTGTATAGCTGTTCCAAATTCGCACAGCCACAAGGAGAAAAATGAAATACGTTAAGTATATATATTAGTTTGGTTGATGCGCTTAGCTATCATGTAGTCTAATTTATTATAAGTAGCAGTAGTTTGATATTATCCAGTACATCTATAAACACAAGGCCATCGAAAGCAGCGTAGAACTGGTGTCCAATCCTAATTTCTTACGCTCTTGATAAAGAAGCCCTTGGCGGACCGCTTTGGTGCAACGGGGAATTGGGGGTGGAGGTTCTATCTTTCTTCAGATTGATCGGTCTTTTACGCCTTGTCTAAGGGTATTTCAAGTGAAACGACGGCGGTGTATCCAACAATTGTTATCACACTAATACAGCAATAAACCGTGAAGCGTTTAGCTCTGTTGGAAAGATTAAAATTCCTCCAGTAGGCCTACTGTTAAAGTAAAATAGTAACTAGAATCCGAGCTGTATGTTGTGTCTACTCTTTGTGTCTTGTGTTATCATGTTTTTACTTGTTCCCAGTTGTGTCAAAGATGGTACGTTTGGTATCATTCACCCAATTTGCTGGGCTCGCCTTCATATAAATGAAATAACCTTGAGTTCGGCATAAGCCCTTCAACCTTGAAACAAGCAAACGAACCTTTAGCAAATAAGGGGTATAGCACTAACGTTGGTTTGATGCGCGTGTACCTTCTAAAGACGATTTCGACACACGGTTCCGATCGAACCAGAAGCCAGCTACCAGGAATACAACAGTTCATAGTTCCTGACATCCTTGAGAACCGAATAAATCGATTATTGATGAAATGACAAATCGATAGATCAATATTCATTATCAAGTGACTGGGTATACGTGCCATTTGTATCATCAGCAGTGGTGTATAAATTCCAGATCAACACCATGAAAACTCCCATCATCAGTGCATTTTGTTGACTTGTATAATTTCATTGAATGCGTTTATTCATATAAATTAATCATAATGTCCGTTGATTTATTTACATATAGACAGCGAATTCTTCACTTTGGTTGAATTTGACGGATATATATATATATATACTTTTTTAGTATTATTATCATTTGTTTCTTGTCATTTAAACGATACGTCTATGTGTACATAATAAATAAGTATTATAAAATATATATACTATTTATAAAATAACAATTTAAAATAATATGTTAAATAAGTGTTCGTTTAATTGCATCAATAATTTCAACCAATTTCTTAAATGGATTCTTATAAAATAGGCAAATCATTAATTTCCATAGCTATAGAAATACCGTAGAATGAATGTATCTCTTTGATGGTTTATGAATCATTTAAAAAAAAAATTATAAAATGTATATAACCATATATTCTAGGACTGCTTCAATATTCTTTCATTAAGTATTAAGTAAACCCTCACACATATACCAATAACAACTCGAGAGTAAAGTCTATTTGAAACTTGTCTCCGGGGGTTTATCTAGATCATGAAATGAATAATGGGTTTTGATTAATCGACATCCCTTTGACGGTGTGAAAGTCGTCTCTATTATTTTTTAACACAAAAAGTGTCAATCGATTTATCGATTCAACAATCAGTCAATCAACAATGATTCTACTGTTAATTTGGAAATTTCAAATTAAGTAGCTCTGTTGGAGAAATATTAAATAATTTTATTTGTGAAACTTTCCCTAGGCGAGTATACTCTTGCGGAGGGATTTTTCTGGGTTCGAGAAACAACTGGCAAGCGAGATGATGTTTTACACAATAGCATCAGCCTCAGCAATTTTGAAAAACTGTTTCATGTCCTGACGAGAATTTTCAAAAGAGTCTATATACCTCTTGGTTTATTTTACGACAGTTTATAGGTTTGCGACTCAAACAAGTTAAATCATTTCGAATTCACTATTTTGCCTGAGCGAACGACCAGCAAGCAAGATCACGTGACAGATGATGACGTACATAGACGAACTTCGCTGTAATAAATTCTTCAAGTGAAAATCCGGTTCGATGGTTTTTTATTTTGTCGCCTGTGACCCAGCGAAACTAATGTCACCTAACAAAGTGTGACCAAAATTGAAATGTCAATTCTGAAAGGTGTGGAATCGATATCGCATGCATTAAAATATTACCGATTTCAGTGACAAGCATAAAAGAAACAGTTTGATATTTAGAGTCCGGTTCGTCTGTCGAACGAGTAATAAACCTGACCATAACAAAGGTCTACCATTAGGCCTGCGTTATCGGTGTCTAAATAGATAGAAATCAGCCATAAATTCGAACTTTATAGCGCGTCACTCTTGCAGATGTCCATGCACCATTCAAATGACACGAAATAGGGGGTAAATCTGTAATGTCCTATTATAGAAAATAACGAGTTAGGTGCACGATTGGCTTTTCTCATACCTTCTCACGTTGCTTGCCAGGTACAGGCAATCAGTCAACGTGTTATCTTTAACGTCACGTGATGTTTTGCCTAGAATGAATGGTAATTAAGCCAGTAGTGCACCTTAATGAAAATAACACAGTACTTGCACTGCATAGTAATGCGTATTATATACAGATTTCATTCTGTGGAAAATAGAACAGAAATTTGACTTCCTTGGTGTGGGCTCAGTTTCAGCGTTAATGATAATATTATGATCTGAAACCCTTCCGTCTGTCAAGCTTTTGTATAGCATGTCCATAAACACTCTCTGGAAGCGATATATACATTACGGTAACTACAGAAGTAATTGTCAGAAACTTGAAGAGGCAGTACAATCATAAACAAACAAAACTTTTGGCAAAATCGAGATTTTCACTAAAACTGTTAAGGTACTGAAATCACCAGAGCTTTGTCTCGAAATTTACTGTAATAACAATTTGCTGAAAATCAAAACGAATGATTTAACTCTTTTCTCAAGTAAGATTTTAAGGTTGTGGATTTTGTGACTTATGTAACTTGTCTTATTACGACAACGCCTGAGCAAATCCGTCCAGGGACAACTTTTTTCTTTTAAATTTGCATTTATTTGCATCTGTATGTGGCAAACCGGAATTGTTTGCACTTTAGCTTATTTTAGTAAAAAAAAAAAACAATAAAAAAAAACAACAACAAATAATTAAAATAATTATTTTGTCACTATATAACTATAATGACAGCAAAAGTGTGTGATATATAAGTATACGTATAAAACACAAACTGACTCTACCGTGAACCTCTATGGCTCAGTCGGTAAAAAGTCGATCCTGTAACCTAAAGGTCTCGGGTTCGGGTCCCAGTGGGGGCAGGCCAATATTTCTCTCCTCATTTATTCAAAATATAAAAACACAAACTTGCGACAACATATACTTCTAATAATCAACACATGTATATACATATATGTATACGTATGTAAGTAAAACTACAATATCAAACATATCCTAACGAATAGGATGGTTTAAAGAAATTACCAAAGTAAATAATACTCTACTGAGCCAGGTGAACAATGAAATTAGCCATTGATATGTTTACCCGCGGTTTGATCAGAAAATCAATACGAACTTCAAAGAGCGACTTAGTAGAGCTAATTAAGGCCATAAAGCGAATAATGCCTTCACGGTAAAGGACACTTGCTTTCTAAATTTACAACGCAAACAGAAATCAAACCGACGACTACGCTGAGTAGGCAGTAAATTAGCAATGCTTTCCTTAACAGCGGCCGGGTTGTCTATAGTATTTACAGAAGAGCTCCACAAAAACAGGTTGATTATTTCTCCCTGAAGAACCCTAAGATATGCCGTGACTTCATTCAGCTCGGGATTGGTGGCGGTAGAGGAGGCAATAACTGCTCTTTACAAGTGTACATGTATAAGTAAGTCGTGGCATCAGTTCAAAATCTGTCTTGCAGAAAAGCTTGGTTCTTATTAAACCAAACAACAGTGTGTTCATATTGAAAAAAAAAACCAAACTGCTTAATTAATTATGAATTTATTATGACATGTTATGTCCAATGTCCGGTATATGTACCATCTTTCCCTGGTGTTACAACCCGAGTAAAAATATAACTGTCAGCACAGCTGGCTGGTTTCCTTTTAAAATGATCTCGTTGTCTGTATGTTGTTGCCGTGATTAGTACCCATTTATTACGACACTGTGGCCAGAATTGTATTTTGTGAAGTGTGAAATGGGTATGAGTAAAGGCGCTCGGGACAGTGTGGTATCATGGTTGCTTATTTGCACCATTTCTAATTCTCTGGCTTAAGCCCTTTATTTAGCAGACAAAAAAATTTAAGAATTGAGAGCCGTCATTCTAGATCTTTAACGTTAGAACAACGAACCGCAGAACAGTTTCCACCCTAGATACCAACACACTGTGAAGTGTATCAAATCGTAAGTTTAACACTTAGCCTGCGTGGCCACAAGGCAGCTGGCTTACACACTCTCGGCTCAAGTCATCAAATAGAGATGGTTTATATAAAACGGAACATAAATTGGTTTAAGCTAACTTTGTTTACTTGTTCCCGTTACCAGCCAAAGCAGCTTATACTTGCACTAGGGCTTCAACAGCTATACGAGGAAGACTACTTTATTAGCCTAAATGTGTTATACATAAATGGGTTGCGTACGAGGTTTATTTGGAACACGCATGGAGGTAATGGTTTTTATGGGTTCCCTTCACATTGCTACGCGCACTTATTACAAAACCATAACATGTTTTTTGGACCACCGATCCATTTATATAGCAAAGGCTATTTCAAGAATTTGTTTTTTTCTTAAGCAACCATTTGCCTGAATAAGACGAACCGGGTGGAACAATGTTATTGCAAGGTTTTTCTCAATAGCGTTGGAATTCATTTCGTCCATTGTACGCAAGTTGTCCCATTTGATGTAGTTCGCTTTCAGTAGACCTCGCACAAATTATGCATATATAGTTTTTTATTTGTACATGGACACATAGTTTTACTGCTTTTTTTCTTGCTCCCATCGATCCGGCTGTATGATCGTGATTTAGATATTTTAACGTGTGAAGTTCCATTGCAATTAAGCAATAAATAAAACGCTCAATATATAGAGTAGCGGATTCGCTACAGGCTTACTATACACATTGCTTAACCTGTACCACATCAGCAACAATGCTGTGCAAAAGGATACAAAAAAGCTAATATAAAGAGCGGCATTTAAAAGAGAAGACTTTCTAATCAATTTCCTTCTTAATTGAATATAATATTTAACAATATAGCCCGGGTATTATGTTATAAGTCTTACACAATGCGCCAGAAACCGCAGTGATAAAACTTTATAGATATTGATGATATTGGCGTGCTATTCAACGCAATGCTATACGCTAATGGAATTTATCGGATCCAAACATTAATAATAATGATAATAAAATAAATATATTTATTTTGTCGCAGCATTTTGTGCCAATAGAAAAATGAAGACTTTGTCTACATGAGCGTAATATGACGTTTGTATGTATGTTGCAAACTTAGACGAATGAACAGTTTTTACCTTAGCGTGGGTTATTTTTAAAACCACTTTGTCTAATAGCTTTTTGCTCGTTAACGTTTCCAACATGCTGCTCACAAGATCCTCATGTCCATTTTTCTGGGTAAACAAGCAAGTATTTACTGCAACAACAAGTCAAATACATAACAGATACAAACTTATTTGTCTATTGATCTCTCTTCCCGGAACGGATGTTTAAAGCATTTTTTCCCTTGAGATAGTAAAAGTTTATTTAAAATTGGACAGATTTATGAGCAATTGCACAACAAGAAACTTAAGATTTTTACGGATAAACTTTCAATAACAGAAACCTATCACGCTGTTAAATTTGTCTTTGATGTCAAAGGTACAATTTACCTGAGTGTTCTAGAATGGCTGGTCATGTTTTGCAATTATTATGAAAAGCTCACAGGGGACATAATCGCGATGCGTTTTCCTATTTTCTTTGATTGGGTGGTTACAATGAGCGAATTTGTAGATTGATTCCCATAAGGATACCTTTTCAATAAAGGCAATAGAAATTTCTGTAATACTGCTAGCATGTGTAGACAATTAGTCAGGTAGGGAAGTATAAGGTTATTAGAGATAATTAGGCCTTGTGTTGAAGTACAACTCCCTGACAAAGGGAAATACCACTGAATTTCGAATTAAACTTATTATTTTTATTGTATATTTCCAAAGACAAACATCTGTAGGCCCATTGTACTAACACGCGAGTACGCATAGCCGTTAATTATTCAATTTAACAGACGGGTCTAACGTCTGCTTTTTAAATTAACTAATTCACGGCTATGCTAATTCGATGGCAAGTGCAATACAGAAGATTGTCTTTTAAATATGCAATAAAAATAATAAGTTTAGGTAGAAAATCAGTTCTTTCCCTCCTCTTTAACTAGTGCTTAATGTTTGAGCCACATATCAATCTGCCATACAAAGGTTTATCTATGATTGATTGATTAGATGGTGTTTAACACCATGCCTGGTGTACCTCTAACAGTAAATGTCACACTAACACAAACAGTGTGACGTGTTATGCTCTGCTGAAAAAAATTGATTGTCCTTAAGACGTCACGGATAAGCTGATATGCCCTTCCGCAGATGATCCAACTAAATTCCAGCACAAGGCGATTGACACGCCGATTAATGTCCCCTTTGATTGGTTACACTTTTTCAGATCCGTGTTTGTACATGTAGTTGACGAGACTCACAAAGAACCTATTAAAACATTGCGTAGACCTCTGGCTGAAGTTTGTAGGCAGACTAGACTATAGTACTGATGAAGATACATTGAATTCCAAAGACAAATATTAATAAGGGCGTTGGCACCGTTCGCGATCTCATCTCGTTCGATCAATTTCGATGGACTTGCCGTAATAGAATCATTTCGTTATCATGAGGTTAGATGCCAATCAGATCAGTTTTAAAATGAGTAAGTACTTCTTGGTTTGGTGCCCAAACGATTTGCAGAAATAAGTTGGTTTGTTAAACAAGAAGTTAAACAGAATCAGAACTGAATCACCGTCGTATTGCCTCTTAACTCAAAGATCGCCTGTACAACAGCGCTTTATGTTGTTCCTCCCTCTACAGTCATACGCCGTTAACATTAACGTGTATAAAGAATCATAATGTTATAGTGTTTATGTGTATGGAAATAAACTGTCTGGTCATATAAACAGTTTAGTTAATTTCAAAATATGTACAGTTATACAATTTCTGTATAAACCATTTATACATTTTTCGTATATGCAATTTTGGAATAGCATTTCAATCAAGAACTACATGGTAAAATATGATAGTGCTTATAGGTTACTTATCTGAAAACAGATCTTAAGATCGGACCTTTTTTAACGAGTCTGTCACGATGCGTCAAAGATTTTGCTGGCAGCTATCAAATGATATGATTCTAAATTAAGCATTTGTTGATATCCATCTGACTTCTGTAAAGTCTCAAACTGTGTAGCAAACTTTGTCGAGAACAAAATGTAGAAAACACAAGTCACTATATTAGAGATGGATGTAAAATGTTCGACAAACACACACTTTCTTATAAACACTGACAACTATCTCTCATCCAAGATGAACGCCGATAAATGCAATTTAGTAAATTCTGTTCTGCTAAAAAATCTAATTTCAATTAACGAATAGATTTGAAAATTCGTTCACATGGGTCTGAAAGGCAGTTTGCATGTTTTCCAAGTTTATCGGTTGGAGATTTAGCGATTCTTGCCGTCAGGGAAAAGCGTCTAAGGGTTGTTCCAGGGAAATCTATAAGTATTGATTTGATAAATTCCATAATCCTTTGGGCGATTCTAAAAGGGCATCGAGCGAAGAAAATTCCAGGATCTCTTGGTTTCAGGGGAATTGTATACGGTCGAAAGGCCACTCCAACGAAGGCCTTCTGCACTCAAGAGGTGTACAGTTTACGTAGGTCATTCAATGACCATTGATGTCCAACTGTTCAGAGAAACCCTTCAAGGGATTTGGTCGATTTCATAGGTTTTGTAAGACAACAAAGAGCACACGGAGCGGAATCTAAAGATGGAACAATGGTATAGTGCATAGGAAAGATTTTAAGTAAATTCAAACAAGACTAGGTACAGAATGTTATCTAGCAGAGAGGAATTTATTGGATATGTTGAACTTGATCATAAGAGACTGAATGGCATTGTGACTTAGTGTCTCAATTGCCTGTACCGTTAACGAATGCTCAAGCGCATTTGACTTTTAGACCACAAGTTCTTACCTTACTATTTTATTTTGGCATCTTGCCGTTGTTTTTAGAACTTTTATTGCCCAACACAATGTGAGTTTGGTATTCACTTAATTTTTTTTGTATCAAAACTTGTCATTTAATTTTGAATCCCCCCCCCCCCCCCTCTTCACCCCTCCTAAATACTTATTGTTTCTTTTTGCCATTCTCTGTTGGTTTGCGGTTCCCTAAACCCATGCCGCCCGCTCTCTGTGGGCCTGGCTGTCGGAGGTAATGGGGAACAAAAAGCAGATCAGTTCCAGGTGTATCTGAAGTGCGTCTGACCACATCGGGGTTGGATTTATGTCCCCTAGCAGGCTTACACGTTTTCATTCGATCGACAAAAAAAGAACTAAAAATAAATGCTTGGATTCGAAGAAAGAATGAGGAGGATTTGACACCCCATGCAAATAAAGCCATTGATGTAACATATCATAAATATGGAATTAAAAGTATAATACAGTCAAATATCTGCTGTACTTCATTGTGAAGTTTGAATCCGAAGCTCTCGGAGATGGATTGCATCTTAACCATAAAAATGCCTGGCGTTTCATGAAACATTCACTAGGCAGATCATGTGCGAGGGTATAATTTGAAGCAAAAAGTAATGCAAATTTGAGGCATTTTAAATCTGATTACCTTACTTGAACTGTAACTTTATAAGACACATGCATACACATATGTTGTCTAGATCGCTAAGTTTGAAATCGGTGTCCCATTCAATAACAAATCACGGGTTACTTTGTATTTGACCGTCTGTGATAAATTTAACACTGACGTCGGATTTTCATTATGAAATACAGCATAATACCGCTTGCATAGACGATGTACCTTACAATGTTCTACCAACTATAAATGACCGTTCTAAAAAGAGACTGGGGAGTAAATTGAAAAGTCGAATTGATAATTGTGGTTCCTGTTGTACTAGTACTGTTGGATACATGAAGCCGGTCTGCATATATGTCATTTCGTTGCACTGTTTCCTCTGATTGTAAGGTTTATATTCGATATTGTCTTTGTTTATTTCCAGTGTTGTCGAGAGGCGTTTCTTTGCCTATTGAATTGGTACGCCGTCACACTAGAGAGCTAGCATTAAGTACTGCAATATATTTCAGTCAAGAGTAGTGTAACTCCGAAGAGCGATAAACTCATTTTGAACTCAATATTTCGGCGTTTTATTTTGCCATCATCAGGAGAGTAATATAAGAAGTGACATGAAACATATTTATATATAGTGATCAGAGATTTAAAACAACAATAATCCTGTGTAATACAAGGTCGTGGATTTAAGTATCTAACAAGATAAACATAGATTAACAAATGAAAATATCATACTGGGAGGAACTATTAGAACAACATAAACTATTTAAACAACATTAATTAATATACCTCTGCAATCACTTGATGGTGGTAGTGCTCAATGAGCTTATAATGTCCTGAAGAAGATTTTTGTCTCCAAGTGTACCAGTGTACGAGTGTAATTATCTCACTGTAACACGTTTTGTGCCATGTAATTAATTGCCCTGTTACTTTGTGAAAGTTTCTGCTATTAAGTGTACCTTTCGTACCTTCAAATGACACTCAGCCTTTTCACTGGAATCTCTGTTAGTAGGCCTACAGGCAACACAAATGTAACAAACAATGTTACTAACTATATTCCCCAAACAGGTAACACTGATCACATGCCGGTTTAATCTAGAAAGAACTTTTGTAGATAAACAGATTTTTTACCTTTGAAATAAGTTGTGTATGCCATCTTTCGAATAGTTTCGCCATTAAAATCTTGACCATTTTGTAGAGAGCGATTACACGATAAAGCAAAGAGGATGACCGCGTCGTAAAGGAAGGGAGAAAACTCATCAGGCTAGGAGGGAAATTAAATTCAGTCAACAGAGTTTATTCCCCTTTTAGCTTTTAAAGCATCATAGCATTACATTACTACCATTTAGTCTGTGATCATAATTGTTATTGCTTGTTAAATTAATATTACATTCCCAGCACAACTAAGCAAAATTGATTTATTGTTCAGTTATATTCGTGCCACTATTACAATAACGAACAAGGGGATTGGTATCAAATTATGTTGTATTAAAATCTTAACCCGAAAAAGGCTGTGTTTAATATATGAAAAGGACAATGTATATTTTTTTTATTTAATCTTTTATAAAGCTTCCAGCTACGACTGGAGATCTACAAATTCTTTATAGTTGCAACAAATAGGTATAACTGAAAGATTTATTTTTTTTAATTTAGTGGTCTGAACTCATGTATCGATTTCGTGCAAGTCTTAGCCATAACTTTGTAAACTCTAAGTTATGAGACATACCTCGGAAGGGCTGGGAAGGACGGTGTTCCATGGCTCCTTAGCTATCGCGTCAAAAGTGTCTTCTTTAAACTCAGTAAAATTTGCTTCGATTCCACCAAGAACCATCTGCATTAACATTTTTTTAAAACACATGAATACTAAATTTGTTGAGAAAAAAACTAAGTAAATCACTACGGGCGATGTTGAATAATGTTACATGTATTCGACATAACATGTGCCTTGTGTATAGTACTTTGTGAGTTAAATATTATTTCAAACAAGTTAAATAATGTTTTTAATGATGGCGAACCACCTCGATTCCTTTGGATTATTTAAATACATGTATAGTTTGAATGAAGTTTACGCTCAGGCGAACGCCTAACTTGTTCCCGCGACAAAGCTCGGATATTGTATCTAAAGCGATTTTTCGAGCGAACACATTTCTTCAGACAAACATGCAGCGCGTTCAAAATATGAGTTCCGGCATCAGCTCTTAGGCGATTGCTTACAATAAGTGCACATTTCAGACGACTTCGCTATGGGCGGTGATCATTTAAAAGAAAACTTCTAATTTGGAAATCTCAAAAAATGAAAAACCGTGTGAACGATGCTTCGCTCGAAAAGTGGGAGCAATAGTCGCAGCGGGTCAGTAGGCTTACTTGTTCGCCTCAAGTCAAAACATGCCTTACAGAGGTTTCATCACAATTTTTTTTTTTTTTTTACAGAAGATGAACCAACACTATCCCTTTGGATAACTTAAATAAAATTTGAATGAAGTCAGTCGCCAAGGCGGACGCCTAAGTGTTGTTCGCGAAAAACACGTTTTTAATTAGGTTGTACGCAAATAGGTTATCCATTTATTCATCTATTGGGGATAATCGCCTTACTCAATGAATTTCACCTGTTAACAAGTGGAATACGTCACTTATTTAAGTTGATCCAAACGTTTTACACTACTGATACAAAATATAACATCTTTTGTATTACAGGGACAAGCTTGAGCGGATAACTAATAAACTGTTAACTGTTTGGTCAACAATATTATCTATACTCATTGGAATTTATGCTATGTCATCCAAAAGATAATAAATCCATAGCACGTAAATAGTCATTATTTGAGACAAAAGAGACATAAATACCCCACCATCCTATCAGGATGATTGACAAGCGTTTTCTTTTTCTTGCGATTCTTCATCTCAGATTCACGACAAAAAAAACATATCATGTGCTGCAGCCAGATATCGAATGAACGGTAAACATCTGCTTTTAGCTTTCAGTGATGCAACTCTTTTATACAATCTATTTCAGACTTCAACTATTCTCCTTTTGCGTTTTTTTGGCACAAAAATAAATTATTTAAGTTAGAAAATAACACAACTATTGAGCTACATGTAGGAGTACTTACAAGAAGCAGATTTTCGAAGCCCTGCCTAGCTTTGGAGTCCTGTCCGTCGTTTCTTTGCCACATTTCCGTACTTTGGATCACCTGCAGACTAGACTTGTTAGATATCTCTTGTTGCATAAAGAGAAACTGATAGGCACCGTCAGTCATACCCATGTCATGGGCCGCGATTAAATACTTACGTACTTCTTCGATGGGCACAACCAAAATTACGACTGTAAAAATATTAGATATTAAACAGTTAAGTGGTTGTCTATTGCATGTAACTTATTGAAAGTTTTTCTTATAATAAAACATGTAGTTTATCTTTAAATGACTCTGTTTAATGGGGAAGACCACCCAAAAACCATATTCTATAAATAAGTAAAACTTTTTGTGTGTAATAGAATACATTAATTTCCATTTTCATAATCT
>JARFOD010012446.1:0-11333 GCA_031763545.1 Mopalia muscosa
CTGCCAGGGAAACACAGTCGGCACCCCCCCCCCCCCCCCCCTCCATTATACGATATTAGTTTATGCTATTTTATTCCTCCTGCTTTCTTTCCTTACGTTAAATAAAGTTTTATTTGAATTTCTCTTTCGCATTGACACGTTGAAGTTACCTCCCTTTGCAATAATAAGATTGAATACCGTATGGAAAGAAATACTGCAGGTAGGTAAAATACTGGTCCTTGTTTCCTTTAAGAAAATCAGATATGTTTTGAGAGGCTGACTATAGCGGCGGATGTGTTTTTAACTTTCACTTTGAGATAGGCTAAGACGGAGGAATAAGCCCTATACATCGTGCTAGCCATAGAGCTGTCATTCAGAAAAAAAATTATACCTCATAACTTCTAAGTGTTTGAAACAATATGTTTGGGTAACAAATAATCCGTTTCGGATAAGATCAAATTATCATTTAAGCTCCATTAGGTAAAAACTCATATGCCCAATACCTGGACATTTTTCTCTTCCTGAGCAAGCGGTTATATAAAGGTCATTTTAAAATCTTGTCGATTTAAAAAAAACGATCCTTTCCTCTGAACAGAAAACCAAACAGAAACGTTTAGAAAGAGAAACTTTTTGGATCAATACATCATGGAAAAATTAATAGTTTTTTTTTATCTTAATTATAAAGTTTGAGAGTCTTTTAGAGTAGAGAAATAAACAATAAGGCAAGAAATAAAACATTTAATAAATGTATGGTTTTGTCCCGAGATACGTTATACTATAGGCCTACACAAGTAAATGTCTTATTGTTTATTTCTCGACTCTAAATGAGTCTCAAGCGTTATAATTAAGATAAAAATCTATTATTTTTCAATAACGTATTTAATTTACTATAAAACGCTTAATAGTAAAAAAGAAATAATTCATTTTGTTTGTCACAATGAAAAATCTAGCACCCATATTTGGGAATACAGCTGTCGTCGGATAAGTGAAAAAGGCCTATCCTTCTAAGCACGGCGTAAAGCAGCAGACACTCTATAGGATTGTAGAACTTCAGTTTTTCTACTCTTTCTAACGGTAGCTCGTTTGTACGAAACGGGTTATCTTAAATAACCCTATAATAATCTCTTAAACGTACGTTACAGTCTGCTAAAAAGTATATTGTAATTGTACTTTTACTTGTGCGTGAATGAGCTCATCATGATACATTAAGGAAAAACTTTTGACCCAGTAGTGTTCCCTTTGGAAACGGATACACCGCAAGGTGCGCTTTGACTTCACTTCCTGTCAACGGCAAGATGGCGTTTTGTATTCATTCGCGTAACTAGGGGTTTGGCAAAGTCTCAAATGATATGTAGGATTTTTTATTGTCAGCCGTCTCGCTAAAATACTTTGGATTTGTGATAAATAATTTTACATTTATGTTTAGAACTGAAAAAACGGATTATACTTAGTTTTGAACTCTTTGTTGTTTCGAAAATTGCATTGTTTACATCATACATGTTAAGCTATGTGTGACATGCATCATGCAGACGAAACTAGCTGACAAGTTCTGCGTCCAGGAAATCGATCAAACATGGTTAATTCATTCTAAGGTAGGTCATTTGCAGAGAGCACGTTGACACCTCTTTTTCTGTAGTTTAAGTTTTTACTTTAAAGGTTTTACTTTAAGATCGAGTCATTGACTGGACATTTTTTTTTATTAAGGCGTAGGCCTATATTTGGCCTATACTATAGGCCTATGGTAAAACATATCACGGTGACAAGTACAGAGTATAATTACATACGACGACGAAAGTATGATATAAACTTTTAATCTGGCCAAAATGCAAATAATAATTTAAATTCGTACAAAACCTGTAGCTCTATTCATTGATAGCAGTGAAATAGTATTACCGCATTATACATGTAGACCTGCAACATTGTAAGTTGAGGCAAGCAAATTTTTCTCTCTTCATTTATTCAAAATATATCATTCATACTTCAATGAAGTACATATTGAGTAACAATTGAATAAAAGTTTGAATAAATTAGTTTTCTAAGCTTATTCGTCATTTCATTGACATCTATAAAGTAAGACATTCATATGCCACTGGAAACCATCATTTTTTGTATAAGCTTAAGCTTACATGTAGATCACAAAAATGTATTTGATTTCCACATTATCAACACACACACAAGTTGTATCCAGTCCTGATGAATTAGTTACCTTCAAACATATCTAATGCAATTAAATTACAACTCAGCAATTTTAAAGGTATAAAAATTCATTCACTGATAAACTATAATTTAAATTAAAGTGTAAGAATTTGCTACCAATTCTCTAGACTGCTATGTATTTATGAAAGTTTATTTACAACTAAATAAAGTATGATGCACCAAATTTTTGCTTTGACAAAAAATATCATATTTAAACAAAGCTTGAATTCAAAACTCAACCCACTGTTTAAGTCCATACTCATTTTTTAAGCTTATATAATTTATTCAATCCAGTGTCTTTTTCAATAAATTGAATAACAAATAAATATTCAGGGTTTAAGATAAATATCAGTGTGCATGGAATTAAAGGATTTATGTAAGCTTATATAATATTTGTTTTAATATATTTGTTCATAATTCACATCATGCAGGATTTAGGATTATGTATTAACATAATCCACACTGAGTATGTACAATGAGTTGCATAATGTTTTATGGCCAGACGCCAGAATTTATTATTAAGAATTAAAACATGTGCTGCTGAATATTGAGGATAAACAGGCAGTTGTGTGCCTTTACAGTTGTGCATTTGGCTGTAGGCAACAAAAATCATGACGCGCAATCCGATCTTACATTTGTGCTGCTCTGTTTGGCAACCAAATATTGAATTTCACAAAATTGTTTGATTTATATTTCAGTTGTTCAAAGCACTATTAAAATTAATCCTACATTATATGATGTCACTGCATTATGAAGGCCTATCTCTAATTTGGATAAGTGTTTTAATCTGTAATTAGCGACTAATCTTGGTTTTGAGCCACTGGGCCGAGGCCAAGCAGTTTTAAAGCTTGGCTTTATGATATCCAGGTAAAAAAATAGAGCTGGCTGCTGAAATTGATCTGTACTTGAACATCTTTGCACCAAAGTAAATTTAAACAAAATGTAAAAGATAAAGTTTGTTTAATACGGGGGTTTCCTGTAAGCCAACATCCTGCAATGTTAAAGCATAGGCATCTTACCCTCCCATGCCAAAAGTGGCAACATCATTTTGCAAAGGGATGCACTGACTCACTCTGTTGTTGTAATGTCATAACTCAAAACCTCCGTATTGGAGTTTAACGTTGTCCTTGAGGTCATATCATTCCTTTGTAAGGGTGCTGTCCAAGACAATGTCACTGGAAACAGTCACACAATGAATAACAAAAAAAGATAGACTTCGGCACTGCCTGTCTATTGTAAACCATTGAATAAACCATAAATCTAAATTTGTCAGTTTATGTCTCAACTCTCAAAATGACTACCTTAACAGAGACAGTGGGTCTCATACATGTAGGACATTTTCCCTATCTTATACAAGATCTATCAAAATGGCTTATTGGGTGTGAAAAACATAATTAAAGTAAATATGCTAATACTATGCCAAGAATTCTTGAAACCCACTACTGCGCAGCTTTCTATATGAACTAATTTCTACATTACAATAAGGGGGAAAAAAAAAAAGAAACTTGTTAATCATTACAGTATGCATATAATTTGATTACCTCCAATTCTAATGGTGTCTAAAGTCTTAGGTAGAGACCCGTCAGCTGTTAGTTGAAATGGTAAGATGTATAAAAAAAACGGTTAAAATGACTGGTAGAAATTCTAGATTTTAACATGGGCAAAATAAAAAAAATTAACATTTGGATGAGTTTAATTTTATTTAATAAAAAAACGGATTTATACCAAGCATTTCCAATCCTTGTTAAGACACCGGTGGTATAAAATATATATATTTGGTTGTTTTTTGTCTGTTTTTTTTTTTTCTCAATATATTCTTTCTGTTTTGTTATTTCTTGGGGGTATTGCTTGGAATAGGCCAAGGTGTGAAAATATGTATTCTCATAGTCACTCATAAACTTCGTATTACAAGGAGTTTGTAACATATCAGTTCAGCCATATAAAACTTTTCTACTAAAATACAATGCTGCACATAATTCTATATTGTATATGACCTGCATGTTACTTTAGCTTAACAGCGACTCAATAACATGTATGCGTGCTAAGATTGAGTTAGCGGACATTGTAAATATTTCAAGTGTTAGACAAAGGCTTAGGTGAGAGGTGAAGGTATTGCCATGTGTTGATCATATATTATTACTAACATGAACTGTTAATGCTGATTTGATGGCTGTGTGTCAAAATGACAGAACTTAATCTACAGTGAAACTCTTAACCTTCTTGTCAGACTTAAGCTGGTCACTTAAATCTACACATACACCAAGTAAAGACTCTATGGATAATAAGACCAGGTGTGGGCAAGGTTCTACTCAGGCCTAAAAAAAATGTCTTGTTTCCTCTAATCCGACCGACCCTACGAAATGTAGCTCCAAGTCTAAATAGGACTGCACTAGTTTGTCATTGATATCGGATCAATTTATAAATTTTTTTATTTAAGACAAATATCTACTGTAAAACAAAAATGTTTTCTGTTTAACGCATTTTATGTTTACTATATCCCACAAATGTTAATTGTATAATACAAATCGATGAAATGTTTACTGTATAACTCATATACTGAACATACTACAAATGTTTACTACGTGCCTATTACAAAAATGTTAACTGTATAATATTTACTGCACTACACAATGTTTTCTGTATAACACAGATGTTTACTTTATAACATAAATGTTTACTGAAGTACATGCCCAGTACAAATTGTATTAATTATTAAAAAGATCAATGGTTAAACTGGTGGCTGGGGCTAGACCAATGTCCGTGTCGACCAGTGGTTGGATTGATTAGTTTTAAACTCCATGCTACAGGTGTTTAACTTCTCATATGATGGCGGTGTAATACCAAAGAGCGAGAAGGAACAAAACCTTTCTTTGAAAAGGTTGCTTTCATTTTTATGTGGATCTTCTGGTCATGGCTTAATGGTTAGCTAGTGCGCATACTTACAGTGTATCGTACTTCAATTTACTGCTCACAAGATCAAGTCCGTCGGTTGACCATTTGGTATATGAGCGAGTCACACAATATGGCTCCGGCTATTTTGGGGGTGGTTTTAAAAGGTTTCCTCCCAGTTCTCCACTTTAATTAAATAAGGAGCAGTGTGAAGCGGACAATCCTTTGTCATATAAGTGAAATACCGATGTTAAACCCCAATCAAACAAATGTTGTCCAAGAGTGTGACCAACCCTTTCCCTGTCAAACAATCGCTTTACCCACATGTACTGAGCTATAGAGGCCAGCAGCATAATGAATTGTGACCAGACATTTCCATGAATATCTATCTGAATTACAGACCCTTTATATCTATACCCAGGTCAGAGGAGTCTATACGTCATGATGAGCCATTACCAGGAGTGGCAGTGGTTAGTGAATAACTATGCAGTTAATTGCCATTGTGTTTGATAAATGCGATCAACTGGATTGGGTCGAAAATTATGTGACATACTTCAGACAAAGTTTTAAGTGAGAAATGGTATGCATGAATTGATATCTGTTTTCTTGGTGGCCGATTACAGCCCGGCTCCCCAGCGCTGTACAAAAATAATCAAAGCATTGACAATCATAGTACCAAGACAATGACCTCTAACTATCCCTGATATGTATTCAATATATAAACAAAGATGTTGATATAAAAAAACTCGTACATGGCAGATAAATTTATTATACCTATTGGGATCTAGTGATAGAGGAATGTCAGTGTGTTATTGTCTTCTAACTGGACATCTTTGTCAATATTGAGTTTCAAGAACCTGGGACCCCCAATACCCTAAAGCCTCTAAAAATATCCCCTGCTTTCCCATGGAAGTATACTTTGAATAATGTTGAATTTATTAACCACTAAATTATGAAATAGTACAAGTATTAGTCATATTGAGTCTAAAGAACTTGTTGTATACCAGTACTAGAGAATAGGTGCATATGACTGGATGTTTTCGCTAAGCACAGCAAAGCCGCTGTTAAGAATTTTGTTGGACTAGTCCATCCAGTCATTTGTCCATCCAGTCACATTGTGTCCATCCAGTCATTTGTCCATCCAGTCAGTCACATTGTCCATGCTGTCACATCATGATTGTGTCCATCCAGTCATTTGTCCATCCAGTCACATTGTGTCCATTCAGTCGCATTGTGTCCACCCAGTCATTTGTCCATCCAGTCACATTGTCCATGCTGTCACATTGTGTCCATCCAGTCACATTGTCCATCCAGTCACATTGTGTCCATCCAGTCACATTTTGTCGATCCAGTCACATTGTGTCCATCCAGCACATTTTGTCTGTCCAGTCACATTGTGTCCATCCAGTCACATTGTGTCCATCCAGTCACATTGTGTCCATCCAGTCACATTGTCCATCCAGTCACATTATCTATCCAGCCACATTGTCCATGCTGTCACATTGTGCCCATCCAGTCATATTGTCCATCCAGTTACATTGTGTCCATCCAGTTACGTCCATCCAGTCATGTTGTGTCCATCCAGTCACATTGTGTCCATCCAGTCACATTGTCCATCCAAGTAAATATGGATGTGGATTTATCCAAATTTGATATTAATATATAATATGCAAAAGTAATTTTGGAGGAATACAAATTTGATGCTTTTTGTTTTAGATGTAATGGTTTCAGCATCGGTAGAATTCCTCATGTGTACTATAAGCTGACAGATGTATACACAATAACTGGTATACAGCTTTGACCAGACGAGCGGACAGATGAACAGGATGACCTCACAGCCGAGAAACCAGCAACAAGCTGCGGAGGATGTCACCGATGAAAGTTCGACCTCTGAGAGTGAGGAAAGTGACTCAGAAATGGAGGCAACTGACCAAGGAGGTTTAGATGCATTCAACGAGGATGAGACAAGTGCGAAACAGCTGACCCTTGTTGATGAAGAGAAGTCGAGTCTCATACCCCCAACCCTAGGGGAAGGAGAGGGGGAAGGGGAGGGAGACATTGGGGAAGGTGTGTGTGTGTGCCTATAGATTTGTCTTCTTAAACATTATACATCTGTGCTATGTTTTGTCTTGTATGTTAATTATATACCTGCTTCATCTTGTGTCTTACCAATATAGGGAGATAGTGGTGTTTAATTTATAAAATAGTTGGCACAACGTCACAGGAGGTGTCAATGGCATCGAAGAAGAAATCCATTCACGGCTTGGCTTAATAATCTTGAATAGCCTCAAGAGTGTTGTTCAAACCCCAATTAAACAAATAGTCATCCTACAAAGGAGCATTCCCTTGAGTATTACATATTCAACACCGAGCCTATTAATGAGCTAATCATATTTAGTTGTATTGTGTTGACCCTGAGGAATAATCCTTACAATAAAGCGTAAAACAATAAATCGTAACAGTATGGAATTTTATAAATGCTGCTAAAAAAGTAAACGGTTAAATGCTAATTAAATTTGAGTCTTGGATTTTATTATACATGCAGGTGATGAAGAATTGGACGGTGAGGGTGATCGAGACGAGAGGTCACAGAGGTTAATCACACCTGCCAGTAAAAAAGACTCTGACCAAGATGACATAGAGAAAGGGAAAAAGAAGAAAAAGAAAAAACGAAAGTAGGTTCATGTTTTTGCTCAAGATCTGACATAGGTGCCATTTCTATGACTTGTGAAACAATTTAGGTCATTTAAGTTTATGAAAGTTTTTTATGGTCGTATCTAAACAAAAACATATTTATCTATCTGAAAGCCAGGGTAATTGGAATGCCCGGAGATAACTGTATTTTTTTAAATTTTGTTTAACACTGTTTTTCAAGTTAATTCACTCATATGATGGCACGTCATCCCAATCGCCGAAGGAAACAATCGATGAGGCCACTGGCAACAAGAAAAGACACAGAACAAAAATCACAAATCACAAAACAAAGACCTCAAAAAGAGATCAGCTTCATGTTGCCCTCTTAGCGCCGAGAGCACCAGGGCAACATGAAGTGATTAGTTTGTATGTGTTTACATTTTGTCAGAGTTGATTAAAATGGTCCACTTCTTGCCTCCAAAAAAAGTAGACGATACTTAAGTTGTTGGATACAAAATGGATTAGTCAGTGTTAAAAGTGTTTCCAGTGTCTCTGGTAATAGAACTGCTTGATGGCCTTCTGATCAGCAACTTAGATTTGTGTGTGTGAACTGTGATATTAAATCTTATGTAATATACATTATTTACGAGTTTCACAGCTTTAGTTAACAGACTTCTTTTCCTAGATGGCCCTCTCTGGCTGACGACAGTTTTTTAAAAGAGTATCAATGCTCTCTTTACTTTTCACTGGAAAGAGATTAACTTTCCAATATTATATTAACACCTCACATTTTATGATTTTAGTAGTATGAATTATTGTTGGAATACATTGCCGTCACAGGAATGAAACACCTTCAAGCATGGCATAAAACACAAATCGTTGAATCTTGTTCTAGATATATCAATTTATATATCTTCATCATTTGGTATCTGTTCAGCATTTATTGCTTTACAATTTGTTTTTTCCTGTAATCTGTTTTTCTCAATTTTCAGAATTTATTACATTTGTTTAACAAACTGCAAGTATGAAGTTGGTAAGTATAACATGTTTGCTTCTCATGCTTAGATTCGATTCTGGAATTTTTGTAAAAAAAGTTTTTAAAAGTACGCTACTGAGACTTTTCCTACCAGTACTTTAATTTGTAAATTTTAAATTTAATATGTTTTCAATTTTATTTAATATCATCCCATCTCAATATTCTAGTCCATTAGGGCTGATACGGATCTCATCTTAGTAAAATGATATTAAATTTGTCTTAAAACATCATTCACACCAAATGTTTGATTTTAATATTGTATGTTCGGAAACATCTTCAGTAGTATGTTAAACTTACCAATAAGATCAATAAATTGTTGAAGTTATGTAACTGAATATATTGTTTTTGTTTCAGTTCGTCGTATGAGTAGAAGGTTTGGTTTTCGTGAGGTTGGTGATGATGAAGACTGGACATTGTTCTGGACAGATTATTCAGTAGCTCTGGAGAGGGTCATGGAAATGAAACGTTATCAGGTACACTCTAAGGCTAAATTAAATCTCATACTTCTCATACTTGCAGCAAAAAAAATAATTTTTTCTCTTAATTGAATTTACATGCATTCCATGGGTTGTTTTATAAAACAATTTAGCACATAAAATATTTTTTCAATCACAAAATTAACTCAATATTCAACATTTTTGGATTTAATTTTTTTTCATATTTTACTTGATTGAATTTAACATTTTTACGGTGACTTAACATTGTTGAATGTTTATTTGCTTTATTTTGTTTTCCATGTGTAAAAGTAAAAAAATTAGGAATCACTTTAATTAAAAATAATGACTTTTTTTTTCTCAGAAAATATCCCCAAAAGATTAAATTTAAATGAAAGTTTAAATTAGTGAATGATTTAAAAGAGAATTAAATTTGATATCATATCTGTTTACTTTTCTTTAATTTTAATTTTTTTTTTTTTAGAAAATTAACCACTTTCCTGGCATGAGTGAGATTTGTCGTAAAGATTTACTGGCTCGTAACATGAACAGAATGCATAAACTCTTCCCCAAGGAATATAACATCTTCCCAAAAACATGGTGCTTACCCGCTGAGTAAGTAATCTTTTAACATAAGATTTCTTGGTTTGTTTTGTAATTTTTCCAAACATTTCAAAATTTTTTTGGCAGTGTCTGTACAATAACATCCAGCACTGTCTCAATGAAAACATAAACCCACATTTTAGAATGTTTTAAAAGAATATGAAAACAAAACACACAGCAAAGCAAACTTTTTATCTCAAAACTATAAACTTTATAATTAACTGGTTTTATGTCTAATTTCAGTAAATTGAAATAGGCATCATCAACAAGAAATTCAAACCAACAGCATTAGTTTCATTGGTGTTGATTTCGATGTAAGAAATGCAGCCTCTTCTTGGCAAGAAAATTACATTATGGAAATTGAACAGTTCTATCTGTAGCGTTAACCATGTCACAAAACTGGGTTGACAGATTTATATCCATGGATTGTTTGTTTGTTTGATTGGGGTTTAATGTCGTACTCAAGGGTATTTCACTCGTATGATGAGGGATTGTCCACTTCATACTGTATTCTGCCTTTCACGGTGGTAAAATGAGAAGAAACCTTGTAAAAACCACTCCCTCTATTGCCAGAGCCACAGCGTGTGACTCGTTCATATAGCTGATGATCGACCGGCTGACTTCATCTGGTAAATGGTACATCAAAACAGGTTTAGTTTAGTAAGCGCACATGCTACCACGTAGCCATGGCCACGTGCCTGTATCCATGGAAACACCTCATTACTCCTCAAAATGTGCACTTTTATATTTTATTTCATTCAGGTTAAATGCCATACTAAAGGGTATGTAGCTTTTAAAAGACATAAAGCGGTGTTAGAATAGTTGATTTGTTTACTGTCAAACCTGTGATGGTGGTTGGGAGGGAGCTTCCTGATGCTGTAGTAGCAAATTTGATAGTGATATGTCATTGTCTTGTGACATTAAAGGAGGATTAAACCATCCTACCAGTGAAATAATATGTGAATTAAACAACAACCAGGAAATAAACAACGCTATGAACCTATTCACACCAAATTTGTTGAAGTCCAAGAATGTTGCTTTCTCAAAAAATGTCTCGCATAGAAAATATGTCAATATCATTGGCTATGTTTATGTGTAGCCCAGCAGGAGAAAATATTTTATATTATAGAGTTGGTTACTATCTTAATTTGTATTCTGTTGCAGTATACTGTATACCTCTGTCATATTTAAGAGTTGAAAACTGTTGACGCAGTTTAAACATTAATCAATCAATCAATCAATTAATGTGGTATTCTGTTGAAGTATATCTCTGTCATATTTAAGAGTTGAAAACCCTTGACTGCGGTTTAAACATCAATCAATCAATCAAACAATCAATCAATCAATCAATCAATTAATTTGTATTCTGTTGAAGTATACCTCTGTCATATTTAAGAGTTGAAAACCTTTGACAGCAGTTTAAACATCAATCGCCCCGTGAGGGAGCGGGTGGGCCATGGCCCTGCAGAATACTCCCTCGGCTTCCTCGGTCGGTCGTAAAAGGCGAGAAAAGAGGTCGCTTTCTGTTGCCCTGGTGTTCGCAGAGCTAAAGTGTAACGGGA
>JARFOD010012457.1:0-11333 GCA_031763545.1 Mopalia muscosa
CCCCCCCCCCCCCCCCCCCCGCGGCATCCTGAATGGTTTTCAACCTGCAAATTGTTTTGAACTAGAATCTGTTTACACTATAAAAAAATGCTATCCCAAAATAATGAGAACGCTTTTAATATTCACTATGATAGTCGCAATAATCATTGATTGCTTTTTAGTTTGAGAGTTGGACTTACCTTTCGATTTTAGAAGGTCAGGTGTATGGTCTAGGTGGCTGTTATTTGCTGGTGGTGATTTGGTGCCTAACTCACTGGGATTTATATTAATCAACAAAATTTTTGGACCTAGAATCTGGTCAAACTTGGAAACAGTTATCCCAAAATAAAGTTACATGTAGTGTTATATCTTATGAAGGTTGTTTAAGTGACTATTGCTGGGTTACATAATAAATTAATTTATTAATTTCAAAAGTTTATATCCTCTGCATAAAGGAAGTATGATTGTAGTATTTTATTTATTTATGAAATACATGTAACAGGATTTTCATCAGACATGTGTACAAGTAATATTTGACTACAGTGTAATAACAGTTGTATTCTTACTCTGACTCCATTTTTGTGTGTTTTCAATTTGATAGAGCACTCCAGAGAAATTTGTTCTTGTACAGACATTTAAAAAATTATCAGGGAATAATATTATTTATTTAAAAATTAACCGGATTGATACATTTCTATAAGTCAGTGATACTGCCTTTTGAGGCTATGGATTTCGCACAGAAACATGCCAGTGTTGAGTACAAAACAATTAAATCTTATGACAGTGTGTTACTCAAAATTAAAAGAATTTTTTTCTAATATAATGTCAATTTATTTTAATGCATAAAGCATTAGAATTTAATTTGAGGTAATGTTTTTAAAATGTCCAGATTTGCCATGCCACAGTGGTGAAATATGTCCTAGTGTTGAGAGATGTCATAGTGGGGAAATATGCCCTAGTGTTGAGAGATGTCACAGTGTTGAGAGATGTCACAGTGGTGAGAGATGTCCTAGTGTTGAGAGATGTCCTAGTGTTGAGAGATGTCACAGTGTGGAGAGATGTCACAGTGTTAAGAGATGTCACAGTGTTGAGAGATGTCACAGTGTTGAGAAATGTCACAGTGGTGAAAGATGTCCTAGTGTTGAGAGATGTCACAGCGTAGAGAGATGTCACAGCGTTGAGAGATGTCCTAGTGTTGAGAGATGTCACAGCGTTGAGAGATGTCATAGTGTTGAGAGATGTCACATTGATGAAGATAATTGTTCTAGTCATGACCCCCAAAGTGTTGTACCAGATACAGAAGTAAGTTTTTACATATCTTTCTGTGAAATATATTTCTAACAAGAGTGCTCTGAGACCACAATATCCCTGGGTCTCCTTAAAGGGGCATATTGCCAACGGTAAAAGAAAACAGTCACCATTTTAAATATCAGCTACGTATATAGTTATAGATAGCTATTGACAAATGTGTGACCCTAAGTGGACAACCGTAAGTCCAGTTTCACTTTCCTTCACCCAGTCAACAGCTGAAATCGCTCTATTTATGCTTTGTCTTCCTTTGTACCCGCTTACAGTTAAATAAATGGTCAAGCAAATGCAGAGTGTGAAGGTGCTTTGGGCTGGCGTTTTCCTTTTGCCCAAAAATAGATCTGCGAACACGCTTTTGGTCAGCTATTTTTATTTACATGCTGCCTAATTTACATATAATTCGATCGATGTTACCGGTGCTCACTGCATGGAAGTAGGTCACTGCGAACCCCACTCATTTAATGAATTAGCATAACCTACTGCCTATTTGATTTTCTAACAACAGTACACCAAATATAATCTTTTTATGAAAACTGTAGGAGTTGAATTAGAGCGTATGAACTTCTATGTTCATGTGCAGTAAGTTGCCAATGTTGATAACTTTTGAAAAAATTGTCTGAGAGAATGCATATCACGATGAGTGTACATTGTATCAATGAAGTTTCAGAACATGTCATCAAAAATTGTAGCAAGAGTTGATTTCAGACAGTGCCATAACATAATCCCCTTACGGCTCCAAGGGGATAAAAAAATTAAAATATTTGACTAGATATCACAGTGTTTAATGCCTTTTTACTCAAATAGTTTTGTTTACCTTACAGTTGATTTTGTAGTTTTGTTGTTGATTTTGTAGTTTTGTAGTTGATTTTCTTAAAATAATCATGATTATAGCATCATCTCTGATAGGATGACTGCATACTTCATCTGTTCGACAATAATTTACATTTAAAGAAACATAATACGTGTATGTGTTGCTGGGTGAGGCAACCCACATGGCCAGAGTGTATAAATCCAAATGCTTCTATGCACTAAGCTGCCAAGGGCCATAACTCCAGAAAAAAACTTTAGACACTCGTATCACCGATCAGTATACATTGTATCGATCAAGTTTCAGAAAATGTCATCAAAAACTGTAGGAAGAGTTGATAACTCCTAAAAAAATCACCCGAGAGAATCCAAATTACGACCTGCGTATCACCGATCAGTATACATTGTTTCTACAAAATTTCAGAAGATACCATCAAAAATTGTATGAAGGGTTGAATTCAGAGTGTATGTACCCCCATGCACATACGCACTAAGTTGTCAAGGGCCATAACTCCTGGAACAATTGTCTGAGAGAATACAAATTAAGATATGTGTATCACTGATCAGTATACATTGCTTCTATCAAGTTTCAGCAAACCCCAGTAAAACTGTGGATTTCAGAGTGTACATGTATGTACCCCCATGTTCTTATGAACTATAACTCCTAAAAAAATACCTGAGAGAATCCAAATTAAAATATGCGTATCACCGATCAATGTACATTGTATCTGGCAAATTTCAGAAAATTCTATCACAAACTGTAGGATGAGTTGATTTCAGAGTGTATGAACCCAGCATGCTCCTGCACTAAGTTACCAAGGACTGTAACTCTTGTAAAAATTTTCTGAGAGAATCAAAATTTCAATATGCGTAACACCAAATGGTATGGATCATGCCTATAGATTCCATTAACAATTGTAGAAGGAGTTGATTACAGAAGGTTCCGGGACAGACGGACGGATGACGCCATGACATAATCCCCCTTCGGCCCCCAGGCCGGCGGGGGATAAAAATGTATCACAGTTGCACAAGGATGTTGTTTAATAATAAATGATGAATTATCTCATGTTATTCTCTAACAGATCAAAACTATTCAAATGCTGTTCCCACTGGTTTTTTTTTTTTTAAACCTGGCAAAGGGCCTATAAAGGAAATAATTTATTTTGTATTCCACCCAGTTTGCTAGTCTTTTTATACAGGAATATCAACAGCTTGTACCTTAAATGTCTCTCTCACATGACACAAGGACCCAATATAGCATACAAAATAAACAAAAATCTAAAGGACCCATTGGTTAAGGCGAAACTTCCCTCCTTATCAGACAGGTTATAACACTCATTTTCATTGGTTACGTTCTCTACCTTTGAACTATCAGTTTGTTGGCTGATATTTTTTAACCTTTACCAATCAAGTCTTATAATGAGTTCTTAACATGTTGTAGGTTTTAGTAGAGGATTTAGAAAACCGAGCATGGAAAACCCTACCGACATGTTTGTCTATTCGAGAGTCCAAAATTCCTGGTGCAGGATTAGGTGTTTGGACCAAGGAACTGATATGCAGCCAGACTCGTTTTGGACCATATAAAGGTGAACTGACCAAGGATAAGAAGAGGGCAGAGATCTCTGGGTACTGCTGGAAGGTAAGTCTACATTAATTACCATAGCTGTAAGTACTTTGTGCTTCTACAGCTCAGTGACAAGTTGAGTACACTCGCTGGAAGTACTTTGTGATACAGAAGAAGGAAGGAGGCTTGCCACATATCTCTTGTGATTTTAGAGCTCAGTGACAAGTTGAGTACAATTGCTGTAAGTTTGTTGGAATACAGATGAACTTCCTGTTGCTCTGGTGCACTTCGAGCTAAGTGACAACACAACAAAAGGAGAAATCGACATGGGCACATTTGGGTACATTAAGTCTTATAGCATCATATTCTTTGGTATGGCAGGGTTCAGGCATTTTTTGTTGCTGGTGATCTGGAATGTGATTTCCAATAACCTTTCGTCGTCTGGCCCACCATTTTGAGAGTGAAATAAACATTCAAACTTCTTTGGGATTACAATTTACATTATAACCAATATTTAAACTTTGGTTCAGAAATCCATGATCTGGTTTAGAAAGTGTTTCTCATAGAGATCTGTCTCGCAGCCTGGTGGTCACTATGGCTGTGGCTCAGTGGTTAGCACGTTGTAAGACTGACTGTCCTTCAATGAATTGCCTTCTGGTTAAGGGTAGTTTGTTTGAAGAGTAGCAATACTGTCTTTACTTAGCACTGGAGGAATATTAACTTTCCAACATTTTGGAAACACTTCACGTCTGGGTTGTGCTAGTGTCAATTCTTGTTGGTGAATATACGTGAATATATAAGTGAAATACCCTTAAGCACAAGTGACGACATGAAACACCAATCAATCAATGCATCCATCAACCACCCAGTTTGAGAATCCAACTGAACAGGCTGTGTGCAATAAGCCTTTGTATGTTGATTGCTCTGGAGGTCATTAAAAGCTTTAATTTAACATGAGACCAACACTGATAGTTCATTTTTCACACATTGATGAAAAGCACTCTGACTTACTGTGCCAGTCATTGCACTAATAAAGATTTTGTTACGTGTGATGACATTTTTCTGTCATAAAGATCTGTGAAATGGGTTGCTGGGTGGTTTTCACTTGGTTGTGTTAGTGAGGTGGCTATTTAATGTTGGTGACAACCCCCCTCATTACAAGGAATACCATTAAACACTGGCAGAGGGTTGAAAGGGAGCTTCCTGTTGCCCTGGTGCTCTCAGGGATAAAGGGCAACATGAAGCCGATCTGTTTGTGATGTCTTTGTATTGCGTCCTGTGATTGGGATGATTTAGACCTGTCTTGTCTTTGCCAGTGCTGTCGAGGGTTGTGTCCTTCTCCCATTGGCTGGCATGCCATCATATGAGTGATATAACCTTTAGTATTAGGTTAAAACACAATCAAACCAAAAATCCACACAATGAATCAATCAATTTATCAATCAACCAAACAATCAACTGACCAATCAACCAATCAATTTGACAGATTGGGCGAACCAACCTTTATGTTGATGCTAAGGATCCTGCCAAGTCAAACTGGCTGAGATATGTGAACTGCTGTCGATGGAGGTCAGAACAGACGCTTATGGCTTATCAGTATGGAAGGGAGATTTTCTACAAAACAGTAGTAGACGTGCCTGCTGGTACAGAGCTGCTGGTCTGGTATGGGGAAGAGTATGGATTCGAACTGAACCTCCAACAAGGTAACATATTTATCGATTATGATCGATGCTACTGCCATAGCCATGTAATCATCAGAATGAAGGCTAGATGGAAGCATACCTTTTACAAACCCAATGAAGCTTCCTTTGTAGAATGTATATAAAAAGGTTAACATTTTGAACCCTTGTTTAGAAAATGAGGTACATTAAATACCTTCTAACTTGAAGATGTGTCAGAAAAAAATTATAGTGAAAATCTTAACTAGATGTAAACATCATGAAAACAGATATCAAATAACAGACAAGCAACAATAAATCAAATGAAAAAAATGGATTTGGCATTCAAATAACGAATAACCATACTGAATAAAAGACAGGCATTGTTTATTGAATCCTGAAAAGCGACATAATTTTTGTTTGTTTTTTTAAATATGGCTCAGCTGATAAAAAATTGTAAACAAATATCTTCACCAGGTGCAAACTGATTTGTGTCCATATGTTATCTGTCCAAAACCCATACCGTGGAATTCATACAGGGGCTTATATTGGGCTGTCACACAGTCAAATGCAAGAAACAGCCTTTTTCTTAAATACTATGTGAAGCTGTGACATTTGCTAACTGTTGAAGTTTGGAACAACATTTGTATATTTGAGACCTTTCACGGGTTCTGGTTTGTCTGTCGACCATCAGGTATATTAGTGAGTCACATGATGTGGCTCTGGCAACTGTGGGGGTGGTTTTTTCACGAGGTTTCGCTGTTTTCCACCATATTAAAGCATGGAACAGTGTTAAATGGACATTCTGTTTTCATATAAGTGAAGTACCCTTGAGTACGACATTAAACCCCAATCAATCAAAAAAACAAACAAACATGGTGAATATTTGAGATAAAATGTTGTCCCCTAAATATAGCATGCTTACTGAAACATCATTATTGGAGAGCATGCATATTAAAAACCATTCCGAATGAAAAAGAAAAAAAATGTTAACTGCTTGAAAGTGAAACCAGAAGATACTCCTGATATTTTGATTTTGTGAAACTGTATTTGAATATATATAATTTTTTGTTGTCTTTGTAGAGCAAATGTTCAGCAGTTATTTTAAACCATCTAAGAAGCCCCGTAAGAAGAGATGTATGAGATTGTCAACAGTTGGGGGTCTCTGTGGTAACAAACAACCTGTAATTAAAACATCAGAGTGTCCAAGTGGGTGTCCTAGAAAAAATGTCCAGGTAAAAATTAAACAACGAAGACTAAAAAGAAAACAAGACAAGTGGAGAAAACGTAATGGTGAACGTAGCAATAAAGAAATAAAGAAGGATAATGACAAAAATAATGTGGACCAACAAGAACACAGTCGAGTTAATATTTTGGATTTAATACCTGGAAAAAGTCAAATATTTACAAGTGTAAAGGGAGAAAATACTGTGATACGGAAAGTAAAAAATTACAAACATGTCGATGTCAAGAAAGAAAACAATGAAGATATGAATGTAAAGCAAGAAAATGATGACATGAGAGAAGAAGAAGAAAGTGTGAACATAGATAAAGGAGATATAAGTGTGGGCATGAAGGAAAAAGAAGATATCAGTGTGGGCTTGAAGGAAAAAGGAGATATAAGTGTGAGCATGGACAAAGAAGGAGTTATAAATGCGGGCATGGACAAGAAAGGAAATACAAGTGTGGGCATGAAGAAAGAAGGAGATATCAGTGTGGGGATGAGTGAAATAAACAAATGTGTGACAGATATGTGCTTTTCTGAAGAAACCACTAAAGTTTTGAACAGGAAATGTGTTATTAAATTAAAAAGATGTGTAAGGAAACTTGACATAAAAGACAATTACCAATATGAAAGTCATCAAGTTGAAAAGAAATTTTGTGATAACAGAGGAGAAAACGAATTACATATGAACCTTTCAGGAGAAAATAATATTGACGTATCTGACTTGCTTATTAAAGAAAATATTCCTGGCAAATATATTGACTTTGGGAATGGGGTAAATGTATCATATACAGAAACAGTAGATTCTTGTGAAAATTACGGTAATATGACAGGCTTGAAAACAAGGATTGGATATGAGAATGTGTGTATTCCATACTGTTATATTGTGCTTACCAGGTGTGAGTCAACAGAGCTAGCTCTTGCTAAGACAATAAAAGGAGACTCGGAAACCCAGTACAAAAACTCGAAGAACTATCAAATCAGAACTTTTAAAGAAATGTCTGACAAGTCGTGCATGAATAGTCCAATTTCAATTAAGCCCAAGAGAAAATTAAAAAACACAGACAACGGTGCTTGTAAACTGTTGGTTACAGATCATAAAATATGTGATACGCTCCACGAGATTCCAATACAAGGAGTAAACTCAGATAATCAAACTTTAAATTTTGAAAACAAAAATATGAATAGAAATATAAATTATTCAAAAAATGTATCTGTTGAAGATTTTGAATTTCATCTGAATTCGAAAATAAATATAAAAAAGATGAAAGAGAAAAAGAGAATTTACAAGGATTTATGTAATTCTGATTTATCTAAAGACAGTACCATAAATGATTGTCATGCAGACCAATGTGACAATAAAATAATTCATCATAATACCTTACAGTCAGAGAATCTGTCTTATGAAAATAGAGAACCAGAAGAGCATATGAATTCCAAACTTAGAACGAGAAAGAAGAAAAAAGAAGAGAAGATAAATTCTGAGGTTTTCGATACTTCTAAATCAAATAGTGCCAATACAGAAAATCTGTATGCTTCAGATGATATTTGGAGCATATATAACTCATTGAACGTTGATACTTTTGCTGGATTCTGTGAAATAAATCAACGGAATTGTGCGATGTTTGATAATACTGAGAATAGTGCATTAAAAGATTACCCTAGCTCAGATTGTTCTGTCAACAACAATGCGGAACAAGTTTATAGCAATAGACAAATTGTGCCTGAGTCTATGTCCTCCTCTAATTCAAATCGTTTGATTGGGAAACGGAATAGAAAACTCAAGAAAAAGCTGAAAGACTGCAAACACATAAAGTCGGCTGATGTGACTCCAGAGACAAAATGTCCTCCCCGACAGCTTTATAAACAGCAGCTTTTCAAGGAAGGGGATTATTTTATTAGTAAAGAAAATAATAATATAAGTTGTAATCGTCAGCTATCTAAGGAAAATGCTCCATTTAAAAGTTGTAAATTGCATCTTACTGAGAAAGCTGATAGATCTATTTGTATTAATGAACGACAGATTACTGATGAAAGTAATACTTGTTATGATAGTTGTGAACAGCAGGTAACTAAGGAAACTGCTCCTTTGAAAGACAGCCATTCTATCAACCACGAAAAGAATAGTTCAGAGTTCCAAAATGAAATATGGAAAACTTATGCTTTGTTGAATACAGACTGGATGGTGAATAATTACAAAGAAATGTAGACCAAGCTGTTGAAACAATGATTATTACGTCAGTCTTGATCACTGTTTTGTGATATCTTTTTAATTGTTTTTTTTTTAATTTTTTTTTTAATAAATTATTTTAATTTATTGCATTGTTACATTGTTCTTGTTTGCATCCCTTGAGATGTTTTGTAACTTTTAGGTGCAATTTTGATAAATTTTGATGTGGTTTCTCATTTTAATATCTATAAAAGATAGTGTTTAGTCTGTTTCGATTTTATTCTATGTCTCTGAGATTAAACTGAATGTAAAATTCATTTAAGGAATTGGCGTATAACAATAATTCAGACATTTATTTCAATGAAAAGTTAACCAGATTTATCAGAATCAAACTTGTTATGTTTTTTTAAACCTGCAAACCTACCTCACATTTTCATAATTGTTTAAAAACTAAGCCATGGCTGCAGGCTTGGCTAAAAATACTTAGCACTAGAACAACATTATTTAACCAACACTTGAACAGAGAAGTTCAAGTTAGAATTGTTTTATGGTGTGATAATGTAGACTGTTGTCATGCGTTTAACACTATGAGCCATAGTGTTAGCCAGAGGGGTATCTCTTAGTCTTTGAGACACCCAGTTTCTCTCAAATTTAACAAAGGGAAAAATAGGGGAACAGTCTCATGAGACACCCTGTTTCTGTAAAAATGGGGATTTGAGACACCCTCTTCTTGATTTCTGTCTAATACTCAAAGAGTAAAAGGGGAAGAAAACAAACCAATAAAGTGTCTGAAGCCCTAAATAGGTGACCGGCTATCAGCAGTGTTGTAAAATGGTAATCTGTCGGATTCAACTTAGAAACTAACATGTATGGTGGATGTTCCGTGCCATAGCATTTCTGTATCTATAATATTGACTACTACTCAATAAATATTCAAAATAATCGTCATCAAAACAGTATGTCTCTTAATTCTTTGACAAAAACATTATTGCGGAATAATTTAATTGAATATTTATTAACTAATTATGAATTTATAGAGAGAGAGAGGCAGAAGTGATGCGGCATGAAAAGTTAACCATACATGTTCTACCAAGTCAGATGTAAGGCGAAATAATAGGTGTCCATACACCTAAAACACTATTTTTCATCACTTCAGAAGCTCTGAGTACAACAGGCCTGTGCTGTTGCGGAGAACGAACAGAACAGGGTTTCCCCCATTGTTATGAAAACTTAATTTAGAAGGACTGATTTATAGGCTGCCCAAATTGCTTGCATTCTTCATCTAAATTTGCCTCCGATTTTGACAAAGTTTGTCATCCGATTATCAATGATGATTGTATTTTAAAGCAGTTTTTCTTTATTTTAATTAAAGGCACATATGTATTTAATTTATTATGTATTTAAAAAATCAGAGAAAATGGAAATGTTAGGTTATCTTAAAAAATTTTAAAGGACATATAGTTAGGTTTTTCCAGAAAAGATAACAGCACAGGCCTGTAACAAGGTATCGATTCAGGCTCACTCTATATATTTTTTTATCTCCTTCTGTTGACCCTCAGGTATATGAGGGGTTGTTTTTACAAGGTTTCCTCTTGGTTTTCCACCATAATAAGGCAAAGAACACTGACGCTCAAATCAGTTAACCAAAGTTTTAATATATTTGTATTCAGGGACATTTATACTAAATAAAAGTATTACATGTAGTTATATATGTGCAGGTAAATTTGCTTACTAGTCATTTGTCAACGATACTCAAATATTTGATATTATTAACTTATACCAGTAGTGTACTGTAACTTACATGTATATGATCTGTATCATCTCTCTTCTAGTATTTTTTCAATCTTATCTTTTTTTAAATAAAGTAAATATTATCACTCTTAAATTTGTCCTTCTACCTTATTTTGATATTTATTTAATATATTATTTTGGAAATACAAAACTGAATCCCTGTACACTGGAAATGAGCACAATTTCTTTCTGTGTTTAAAAAATAGGTATGTTAAGTTAGTTATGTTTGCATATATCAATGCTTACCACACCAAGTGTATTCCGAAGTATTTTGTACAGATAATTTATGTTATACCAGGAGGCCATCAAAACACAAATAAAAAATTATTTCTGTGTTATGCTGTAGATCAAAAATACACAAAATGGTAAGAAAATATTTCTAAAAAAGTAATTTTTTTTACACATAAATTTCTTCTGGAGTAGGAAGTTCTGGCCTACCAATGATTTACCTTCATTATGCCTGCGAGTGATTTACTTTCATGATATATGGCCTGTGCCCTTGGCATAGTGGTAGCGTGTGTGCTTTCTAATCCTGCTTCGATGTACCATTTACCAAATCTGTTCCACCTGTCGACCATCTGGTATATATGCGAGTCGCATGTTGTGGCTCGGGCAATAGCAGTGGTGGTTTTTATGAGATATCCAAAATGTTTTCCACTGTAACAGTGTGATGTGGGCAGTCTGTCGTCATATAAGTAATATACCAGTGTGATGGGGGCAGTCTGTCGTCATATAAGTGATATACCAGTGTGAAGTGGGCAGCCTGTCGTCATATAAGTGATATACCAGTGTGATGTGGGCAGTCTGTCGTCATATAAGTGATATACCAGT
>JARFOD010012479.1:0-11330 GCA_031763545.1 Mopalia muscosa
ATATGGTTTGTTTCATTTTGAAAAACCGATATCGATTATAGGGTTTGTTATTGTTTATATCTTGAAGTGCCTCTTTGGTCTTAATCCAGTTTAGTGTTAAACATTTATCAAAGTTTCTCAGTGTTAAAAATAATCATGTATGTTTCAGGTTGGCCTACAGGAGCAATGCTAGCAAATATACCTACCCGCCAGGATTGTTCGTGTGCCTGAAAGTGATCCCTTTCTTCCACCAGAGTTTTTATAACCAAATGGACACATTCTCGTTTAAAACTTTATCAAGTGTTTTTTCCCAAAATAATTGGAGTGAAACAAGTCTATTTTGGAATGGTGTGATTTATTGTTAATTTATGTCATATTACATGTGCATTTGAACAGCATCCATGGGCAGCCTTCATTGATCATCCTTTTATTTATTTATCATATTTCACATATTTTTATTTCAATTGCTAAACCCTAAATAAATTACTTTTCAAGACTCGCGTTTGTTATTAAGTTCTCTTTATTGTTAAAATGCTATCAACGCCAGGCGTTGCTGGAACATAACATAGCTCAGTCATGAGGGTTTCCGGGGCTATGCAATTTGTATTTCAATGGGGAAGTGGTCACTAACTGCCCAGGCCTGTAAACAGAGAGGAATACCAGATCACATGTTAATATATTGTTATAACCCTTTACTTGTGTGAACTAGAAGAAAGGTTTGAGAATATACCTGGGTTGGGGGTTTTACACTTTGAACCTGATGGCAACGGGTTCATTACTGTGAACCACACAGCAGCAGTATTGTCTTCAAAATCTTAGAATAATGGTTCTTTGAGCGTTCTTTAGAAAACAGAAGGATTCTAAATTGAACCATTACGACAAAACAGTTACTTGATATGTGAGGAAAGGAAGAAATACTTGGAACAGTTGCTGGGGGGGGGGGGGTCAATACAGAACCATAAATTATAGGTTCAACCAGAGCCATGACTAAAGAACCTCAAAGGATTTCATTAGAGCCAAATGTTTTTAAGAGCAGATAATTGACAGTTATTCAGAGCTATATGCTTGTTGACAAATGTATAGAGACGGAATAGAATATGTACACCAGATGAACAAACATCCAAGGATCGAACTCAAGAAATCCTACCTGATCAAAAGTCAAACCGAATTCCTGTTGGAAGTAAAATGGTTTCGCACTTCCTGAAACTACTGAACTTTTTATCTTATCGCCAGCGATGATAAATCTGCAACCAACAAAACGAATATGTACTTATCTATTTGCTTGACCAAGTGGTGCTTTGTTCTGGTCTATTTCAAATGACCTATACATTTACCAAACATGCAGGATGCAAAACATATAGGCTGTATGGGGGAACATGACGCCGATCTGTTTGTGAGGTATTTGTATTGACCCGTATTTGTCCCGTGTTGTCTTTGTTTGTGGCTAGTGGCGTTGGGTGTGGTTTCTTTCTCCGAGTGGGCTAGCACGCCGTCATGTGAGTGAAATAATCTAAAGTAGGGCGTTAAATCCCAATCAAACCATCAAACAAACATAACATGTATACCGGGAATCTAACACTTTCTTCAGAGTAAGGAGTAGGCAAAATGCACTCATGAGAGTGGTGAGATTCCAATAGAAATTTCTCCATTTTCGCCAGGCAATCTTGGCCGGATCGAAAAATTCGAGGTTGTAGCGGTTAAGTGATGTTCTCACCGCCGCCATGGGCGATGATTTGTATTCAGACACTCTACTCTCCAGCACATAGAAAACACATCCTGGACCACCAAAATGCAAAGGTAGCAACTACTGATCAATTATGTATACCTGAGGTACAAATACTGATTTATCGTAGGCCCAGGTGGTGTGCGTGGTCCCACTTGCCATAGGCACATGTGGGGTGAGCACTGACCTACCATAGGCACAGGTGATGTCATTATTGATCTTCCATAAGTACAAGTGGTGGTGTGAGTACTTACCTATCATAGTCACAGGTGGTCGGTGTACTGACCTACCATAGGCACAGGTGGTGTGAGTACTGACCTTTCATAGGCACAGGAGGTGCGAGTACTGACCTACCATAAGCACAGGTGGTGTATGTACCGACCTATCATAGGCACAGGTGGTGTGAGTACTGACCTATCATAGGCACAGGTGGTGCATGTACCGACCTATCATAGGCACAGGTGGTGTATGTACCGACCTATCATAGGCACAGGTGGTGTGAGTACTGACCTATGATAAGTGAAGGTGGTGTTAGTACTGACCTATCATAGGCACAGGTTGTGTGAGTACTGACCTATCATAGGTACAGGTGGTGTTAGTACTGATCTATCATAGGCACAGGTGGTGTGGGTACTGACCTATCATAGGCACAGGTGGTGTGAGTACTGACTGTGGTATCAATGGAGTTTGAAATGAGCCAAGTAAATTTACTCCTGTGAAGTGGCGAAGAAAGAATCTGTGACTCGCTCATGTATGTACAGCCAGCATTCATATCTCCCGCCAATAGCACATCCTAAAATCAGATCAGAATAATCACAATAGTGCAGATAAGAACGTACAGAATTGAAGCTCTGTATATATGCGGAACTACTAATTATAACGCCAAGAGCGTTTGACTTTATGTCAAATACACTACACTTGTAAATATTTCACTTGGCAAATATCTGCACCGCTGTATACTTATTGTAATGTATTATAGGAAGCAGGATGAGTTCTTCTCAATGCTCCCTTTTCTAATAAAGCTTTAAAAAACGCCAAGAGCTTTCGGCCCTGAGGTAGGCCTACGCTATTTACCACCTGACAGACATTACAATTCAAGAGCATTACATTGACTCGTTTAAGCGTCGTTAAGAAGCTGAGAGGAGAACATAGTTAACAATGCTTTTTGGATTTGCACCAACTCGAATCATTGACTAACAACGTTTCAGTGAAGATACCAGCATCGTTTTCAAGCGAAATAACATAAATTGCTTCAGGAAGGGCAGTGTATCAAATATTATTGAACTGTATTAATTGAAGTGAAAACAGCCGGTAAGTGATAAAATGTACAATTACACAGTTATGAGCACAAGTGCAGTCCTTGAATCACTAGACAAGGTTGCGTGGTATGTTAGACTATAAATGATAAAAAAAATCATATTGTGCGATTGGTCAGGTGGAAGCTTCAAGTTGCCCTGGTGCTCTTATAGCTCAGGGTCAACAGGAAGGCCATCTATTTTTGCGACGTATTTCTATTATGACCTGTGATTTTGCTCTTTCGACCCTGTTGGTGTCAGCGGTGTTAAGGGTGGTCTCTCCAATCTACCGGGCTGATACGCCATCCGCATATGAGTAAAATAGCCTTCAGTTCAACGTCAAACCCCAATCAAACAAACAAACTCTACATCTAGGACTGATAAAAACAAACTTACAGAAACGCCGTATCTTTTGACGGCGTACTCGTAGACTGTCTCAAGCTGTGCGATCTCGGCTACAGTGTCATCCGGTTTTGTGTGAATCCCAATTAATATGAAATCTTTCAAAGTCTCTGGAATTCAAACAAAACAAAACATTCCTAGATTGTTAACAGCTCAATATGATTCATTGGTCGACATTGTGATTTCCAGGAAACAAGATCTGCAAATAGGCTGGTGAGTGAACTTTTGTAAACTTTTGTACTAAAAACCACCATGATGGACGTAAGCTGGTTAGTATATTTATTATTCCGTCATCTCAGGGCCACCACATCTCAGAGGTCTACAGGGACCCTCCAAGTTCAGGGAACAGGAACCTTCCCCCACCCAGCGATTGTTAAAGGTGTAAAAGAAATGTTAAGCGGATGTACTCACGGTGTGGTAAATGAACCTGCATTATGAACGGCTCACGTTCAAATTTGTCTCCCGGGTCCGAATAATGCTCGATTGCCCGAACTTCCACTGTGTGGATCCTATGACGTAGATATACAACATTTCATTTTTGGAGGCTAAATATATTTCAATTCTAGAAAACAGACAATTGTATCAGTCAATGATTTTTGTGACATGTTGAAGAGTGGAGTGGAGTTCACGTTTTATGCGCGATGCTTCAGTGTCGATAGCCTCATTAACGGCTATAACCAAACAACGTAGTCACTAGATACCGAGTTTAAACGTCACAAACTGTGTAATTGTCTACGTCGGATCTCGATGTAGCGCTCCCCTCTTCAATGTAATAGACTTACTGGTTGATTACAGGTTTAATATCAAATAAAGTCTGTATCTTTTGATTAAGTAAACATGCATAAACAGAGGAAGTTACAGGACCGTCTAATAACATTTCGAACTTACAATCAAGGTCCTAAAGGGGTGGGTTGACAGCAGATACCTGAAGCGTATTTCGGTAGTTTTAAGAAGGTTAATAGCGATTTCAGGGCTATATTGGCATGTAATTGTGCCAGAAAGTTCACTATATTAAATATTATCATACAGTACCAGTTGAACCCATGATATTTGGTAAGTGAAAATAACCTGAAATTACACAGTTATGTGCACTCACACTGTATGTCTAAATAAGACTACGTTATATGATACAGTATTAGAGATACCGAACTACGTATCCATAGTTATTCGATACAGAAGACAATAAGACCAAGACGGTGCAGAACTGGGTCGTTAAAGTGGCTCTAAAAGAAGTTAATGGTGATTCGCTGATATAACAAACGCTGGGCTAACTTGAGATTTTTAACCCGCCGTAATCATTGGAGTCAAGTATTTTCGTTAGTTTAGGATAACACTTTCTTAGTTTGAACAGATTCCAGTTCAGAAATTTGTGCAGGTTGAAACCCGTTTGGGAATCGAAACCATGTCCCTCAGAGTTAGGCACCGACTCGCCGGCAGTAAATGCAAGCCACCTAAACCTGTCTCGCGTGGCTGAGTGGCCGGGTGGCTGAGTAGTCTAGGTGGCCTACAGTTACTGGTGGTGATTCGGTGCCTAACTCTGAGGGTCATGGGTTCGATTCCCGAACGGGTTTCAGCCTGCAAAATTTTCTGAACTGGAATCTGTTCAAACCAAGACGAGTGGATTAAGACCCATGAGACAATGGTATATGTATAGTTGAATCTTAAGAGAGCCAAACCATAATCACTCAGATGAACGAATATAAATTCTTGAGAGAAGTCAACTCTGAATCCATGACACAAATGAATAGTAAATTTTCTTGAGACAGGTGAATGGTAAATATTGGAGATGGGTGAATGGTTAGCCTGTGGTGTGAGAAAAATAACTCAATTAGCTCAACCTACCTAAAAATGTAGACGTACTCCTCTTTGTATGAGGTACGACCTAACGGTGGGCTGATCTTATAACTGTATTCAGAACTAGTATGTCTGCAATCAGGAAACAAAAGTGTTATTTATAAACCTAGAAAGAAAACATCTCGCCATATTTGTAAAACTCGATACACCCTGAACACCGCCATGTTGTTGTTGTTCCCATGATATGAGGAGATGTGGAATCAGGGGAGTTAATAACAGATTATTTGATATTTAAATAGGATTTTCACGTCATACCTTAGTGGGATGTTTGCACTTATCTGATTGTAAGTTGTAATTGTAAGTAACTGTTTCAGACGGAACGTAAGAACAGACGTCAGGTTCTAACCAGTTGTGTTCTGAGAATATTGAAGGGAGTGCAACAGACCAACGCACAACCGATAAAATCAACCGCGCAGCCACCTATTTATTAAAGGCATTTTGGGGATTAAGTAAATTCAAAGTTGGTAAATATAATTTGGGCATAGTCTCAGATATAAATTTTAGAAGATTCAAGTGTTGTTGAAAAATGTACAGGTTACAATTTGTTTTGCTGTTGTTGTTGTTTTTGCTAAATTATTATATATGAATATAGTGAACAAAGGCACTATATAGTATGATCCTCGTTAAAGATACAAGACTATCTGGACACTCACGTGTTGAGAGAAGCCACCAGTTTAGAGATGACGTCATTGGGGCTTCCCCTTAACTCCTCTATTAGAATCAAGTCATATCGACCAAGGACCTTTACCATGCAACAGAAAGAACAATGAAATTAAAAATATCGATCCAAACCAATTAATCTTCATTTAGCTATTTATCTTTAACACCGCTTAATTTGGAGCATTTTCAATGATAGTAAAATTCCCAAGAAGGTGATATAGCTATAATGAACCTATTTTTTCACTCGGTTTTGTGTACAGATCATAGTATGGAAATCTGAACTTACTATTAAACCGAATCCCCTGCACCGATATTATTCAACCGACTTTCACATGAAAGCTAAGCAAGTTGGCTTTAACCCGATTAGTACTGCCTTTATTAAAGTGATACTCCGGGCTGCAATAAAACACATATAGGTCAAATGTGCATCTTTTCTTGTGTTCAATTAGCCCCTCTCATTTTCTAATCGAGCAATATCAATTTTATAATTGGATCTCAAACAATGGGTAATGCAAAAACTACAGTCAAATTTATCCACGCCGCCCTGTCTAAGTACTTTTATCATTAAACAGAAGAGCTCCACAAATACTGACCAATCAAATACCTTTTTTTTTCAAAGAAAAGAGTCGACTCTTTAAACATTTGGCAGTTGACACCACTGCCACATCTAAGTATATGTAATGGTAACCTTTCAAGGGACTTAGGGGTTATTTCAGCCGGGGGTATCGCTTTAAGGTGGGCTGTGTTATCCTGACGCTGTTTATTTCGTATTGAATTGACTGTATGCAAAGATGCAGTGGCACCCGAAATAGACGAGTTTATGGTTACGGGGTTATAAGCCCCGCTTACTCCCGCGTTACTGGAAATGGCGTAGCGGGTAGCATTGGCGACGTTTGTCGGTTTCCGGTTCCATTTTATATAAGAGATTCTTCGAATGCACAATTAAATACAATCCCTTTCAAACCAAGAATCACAAGTGATTTGTGTCTAACTAACTGAAACTATTTTTCTTCTTTCATTCTCTAAAAAAAAGAATAGTACGAAATCGAATTTTTAGATTGTTCCAATCTTACAAGTGAGTCGATGAGTGAAATACTGACAGCAAATATTGTACAACCGCGAAATTTTAATCAACGTGTAATATAAAAAGTAACGTGATATAAAACAGTTGACGTGCAATATAATATAACACCAATGCTGTCTTACTACGGTATGCGAGCGAACTTCCCATTGATAATATATAGTAGAAGCTTAGTCATGTTATTTTTTTTAACAGCAAATTTTAATTAGACGTTACCTTAACAATGACATCCAGTATCGCATGATCATTGACTTTACGCTCATCTAACCATTTAATGTTGAAGGAGGCCACCTTGAGTGGAGCGGCCGGCGTGATGGTCAGTTTGAGTAGAACCCCGAAAGCAAGGATAACCCATCTCCGACAGTCCATCGTCTATACACTTTGTTTCCAAATAAAAGAGTTTATACGGTTAAAATAATTGAGAAGAATATATCGTTTAAAACTAACACGAGGCGCCTCATTTTCGCTAGCCAAGATTTTTATTCCGAACTACTCTTCATTTGGCCTACACAACCCTTGGCGGAACGAGTGAATATATATCAGACGCTTCTGTCAAACGATTTATTAGTTGCCTGGGAGCGTCTACACAACCAATAAGATATTGTGTAACGAGAAGACTGCTAGTAAAAATGACGGCTATTGTCAACAATGAAAGCTGGTGAAGTGTTGTCGAATAAAGGACATATTCGGGGTATTCAACCAACTCAATGAGAGTGTAGCATATGTACCCACCCCTACATACAACAACTCTCCAAATATAATACGCCAATAATGCATTACCAAGTTTAGCAAATAATCAAAACTTGAGTATGACATTCAACATGTGGTATCAGCGCCAGAGGGCGAAGCTGTAATTCTTTTTATATGTGCTTAATCCACCAAGGGTTGTAATGCAGAGTACTTCGGAATAAAACTCTTGGCTGGCGCAAAAGAACACTCCTGAGCTATTCCGCGTCATGTTTAAGGCTACGAGCTTTCTGTCTTCACGTCATCCCTTTCTTAAGAATGACTTTTCTTTCCTTGAAAAATTGTCCCAAAGTGAAAGCTTACAAAGTAAATATTTACTTAGGCTAGGTTAGGACGTCCGGTTTGTCATTTACTCCAATGCTGACAAATTTGTAAATTTGACCCAATCTCAGGTGAGTCTATAACTTAAGCTGCGTGCCAATGGCAATTTGTCCTTGTTCTAATAATTGTTGCTCTTCTGAAGCCGAGGTTGTAAAAGTCCTGGAGTATGCTCAAGATGACATTTCGTGCTCAGCTGAGTCGGCCTCGAAGTCCGTGTTCGAAAAACAAGGTTATACAAAAAAATTGAGAACGCTTTCTGTGCTCAGCTGAGCACGAATCCTGAGCAAGCCCATGACCATGCCCAAGACCGTACTCAGCGGGACTGCAGATTCGTTTTAAGGACGCTACCACTAGTCAGGAGTAAAACATGCGACTCTTTTCGTGATTATATTCAAAGCACATAAACTCAGAAAGAGAAAAATTTCCAAGATACTAAATATAATATTAAATTATGATTTGTTTTTTGTATAATGGTATTAATACACAAAAACGTCCAACATTTTTTAAATGGACCTTTGTTTAGAAATCTAATATTTTATGGTTGGAAATTTTGTAGACAATTATTAAACCTAAAATACTGTCATAGAGTTTTTCTCTGAATCCAAATGAGCTTTTGCACAATTGATACATATATATTTAAAAAACAAAAATTTGCCTTTAAAAATTATGTGCTTAATATCTTCAAAACAAAAGGCAATATTAAAAATCTGCATTATTTTTTTTTAGATAATGGACTAAAGATTGTCTGTGTCAAATTTCAAAGACTTTGTGCAAATAGTTGTCGAGAAATAAACCAATTTAAACATTAAAAAACAAGAAAAAATGAAAGCAGTGTATACAGCCGAAACGTGTGTACATGGTTGAACTTTGGATTGTTTCAAGATAACTCCTAATAAATTTAATAAACAACATCTGTTTTTGGTTTCCAGCCTAGAAACGCTTTCTCTATTTATCCTTGGATGAACATTCACTTTACAAATCTGCAAAATATTTCAACGTTTAGGGCTGCGTTGTTGTTGCTAGTTATTGTTGGAATATAGGCTAAGTGATACTAACCCTAAGCCCAGCGTTAAAGACAGCTACAGTGTTAATTGTAAATCCACCAATCCGTCATAATGCCCTATCTGTTGTTTTCCTCTATTGGAAAATTAATGTTCTTTTGGTTTTAAGTAGGCATGTTTCATATATCACGCCAGATGGCATAAATACAACAATACATACTATAAGATAAAAAGTTATGCAAAGTGAGAGTAGGGTTGTTTAGCATACTAAAGCAACAGTCAAAGCCTGTAGAAAAGAACAAAAAAAAGGTTTAGGACTCACTTTAGAGAACGATAGAGTAGAAGAATCTTTTATGAAAGACTTGCTGAACACAGCATTTGCAGTTCAAATTATAAATTTTCAGCATTTGGGCAACACTGTTTATCTACTAGTCACAATCCAAATCTATGTTCCTATACATTTTAGCATTCAGCCAAAGAGACTTCAAATTTAACATAAAAGAGTCCTTATGTATAGCTAATAACAAACCAGACCTAAACAACATGGTCCCTTAAGCCCCATTGTATTTGTTTAACACGTGATTGTCCAATAAATATCCTTGGTCCCGTTAAGTGTTTCAGAACACCCCTGTTGATATTGTATTGTCACCCTAATACTTATGACATAAACTCATGTAATAGTCATACTCTGGTCAGTTTACTCTATTGAACTTCACTCCAGCAATTTGTTATCTATTGTTCTCTAAAAAGTTTGCTATAATATACAGCAAAAATGTGCAACATCGCGTTACTTGTCATCACGTTGTTAAGTTTCATCAAACCACTTCATAATCGAGTTTATCTAACACTAAATATTAGGTCATATCTTTAATTCCATAAATGCGTCAATCTCAGTGTAACATACTCATATTGTGTTTCTCTTTTGCATATCTCCAAGTGTGGGATACAGCATTCCAGCGCTCTGAATGGTCGTTCATTGATACAGTTGAACCTGGGATATAGTATACTAGATATAGTATACTACGTATAATGAGCACCGTTTCATTGGTTACAATGAAACGATGTTCATTATACTGGACAAATTTATTTAACAACTTGCCAATACCTTCTTGCACTTTGCTATTCGTCACGTGGATGTCGAGCACTCTTTTGGACACTTTACACTGGCCCATATCGTTTCTTCTTGTAAAAATAACTTCAAAACTGACATTTATGGTATAAATTGAATCCCAAATTCCTGACCTGGATATCAAATTAATGAAGCTTGGGTAGACACTTGTCATGGATACACAGATTAACAGTCCAAAGAATAATCCCCGCCTCCTCCGTTTGGAACTCAAACACAACAATATATGGTAAACTTTTTGTGATATACCGTCAATTGAGTCAAGCTCAATTCGAGATAACCTCTGTTTGGAAGGCAAAGAACACCATATATAGCAACATGTAAACCCGTGTATTCCTCGCCATATAGGCTCGGTTCATAAATGTGATATTTCCGTCCAGTGTTTGGCGATTTTATATGTATAATGACATTATCGGTGTGTTTCAAAATTTCCCAAATACCAGTCTTCCATTAAGGGGGAAGTCTAGAAAAATAGGCTGGTTCGTCTGTTTTTGTTGAATAATACCAATCATTTTGTAATCATCAAGTACCATCTAGCTTTTTAACGCAGACGGAGAACTTTGGGATAAACCCGCACCATTACTGTCATACCTGGAAGTGACGAAGGGCTCTACTTTTACAAGAAGCCACAGGTGAATCAAACATTGAAAATGTGTTATGTAGGTGAACATAAAATTGAACAATTTTATTCATTTAAAAATGATTAAACTCGTTAGTATCTTTATATTGTTTTGTTTGTTTGATTTCGATGACTGGTTTCTTTAAAAAGGGAATTGGATTGATGTTCAGCTGTGTGCAGGGCATGTAAATGTGGTTCTGTTCTTTAAAAAGGCCGGTACGAATTTATACTTAAGAAGATGTATCCTACGAACACTCTGTTACATTTCGGTTAACGAGTTCTGCTCTTTTTATAGGCATACAAGAATTCCTACGATAGAACCTGTAGCCTATGTATACCGTCTGCTACATTTCCGGAAAAAAATATTTTCTTTAAAAAGCCTACATGAATTTATACTTTACTAATTTATCAGTATTTTCGTTATTTTGGGATAACACTTTCTTAGTTTGAACAGATTCTAGTTCAGAAAATTTTTCTGAACTAGAATCTGTTCAAACTAAGAAAGTGTTATCCCAAAATAAC
>JARFOD010012490.1:0-11330 GCA_031763545.1 Mopalia muscosa
TGTTGAATTATTTTTTACATAAGTGAAATTATTTTCAACATATGTAAAATAAATAGGTAATTTTACATATTTGGAAAAGAATTTCACATATGTGGAAATCTTTTCCACATATGTTGAATTCTTTTCCACATATGCTGAATTCTTTTCCACATATGTTGAATTCTTTTCCACATAAGTGAAATTCTTTTATACATATGTAGAATAAAGTAATTTATTTTACATATGTGGAAAAGAATTTCACATCTGTGGAAAAGAATTCAAGATATGTGGAAAAGAATCCAACACATGTAGAATAAAGGAAGATAAAACAGCTTGCCATAGAAGTGCGTATCCTTTTTTAAATTTTTTTTATAAATGTATAACAGGAACAGAGTGAAGATTCCGGTGACTTACAGGAAGAAGTTAAAGTTTTTATCAAGCCATCAATAGCAGTGGAATAAAATACTTTTATTTTCTTTAGCTTTATTGGAACTTGTGATGTAAATCGGGAAATATACAATGAAACGATTGTCTTGTACTGTTGTTGAGCACCTGTGCCTGTCGAACACCCTAACTAAAAGAGATTGATGCATTTGTTTATCAATATATATGTATATACATTGATTCATTAAAACTATAGTCTAGCAATACAGCAGGCAAAACGAGAAAATAACACGGAATATTGACGAAACGTCTTCAAAGGAAATGAGGGCTCAATATGGGATGGCGGCAAGAGTATCTCCCCTTGTCCGCGATAAAGGAATGTTTGTAAGGTCTCTGGCGTTCGAATAGCTCGTTACTATTTAATACTGAAATATAGGTCGAGTTAACCTGCGGTTTTTTCTGGTTCCTTTCCCTAGGCCTGGTACACCGGTGACAATTGCTTCCTCGTTTTGCAACGATGCTGTCCCTATGAATCGGTCTTCTAGCTTAAGGCAGTTTACTTGAAATATATTCATGCTGCCATCGAAAGGCGAAACAATAATTTCCAAACAGCATGTATATAAAGCTCGACACTATGGTTCTGTTTTTGTCCGCTCTTTGGAAGTGCACCGCCGTCATATCAGTAAAATTGTCTTACATTTAATCACGACGTTAAATACCAATCAAGCAATCAATCAATCAACCAATAAACCATTCAACAAATCAATCAATCAATCAATCAATCAACCTATGGAAGCGTCGCATTAGCTGAATCTAATAAGAAAGAAACTGCAATAGAAATAATATAGAGATTTGAAGATCAGAACATTAGTTGTTGGCCTCTATAACTTTCTTGTATTGGACATTAGTAGAATCATTCAACTTATTCTACGCCGTCGAGAATTTGACTCAGTTTTAGAGTAGCCATCTTACTTGGGATTAATGTTGTGAAGCAGTTTGACCCCTAGCGTGATATTTAAGGGACTACTTTCTATCACGGGAGGAATTAGAACAGTCGATTGGACTGATTAATCGTGTTGGATAATATCAAATTATCAAAAACATTCGGACCTCAAATTCGAATCACCTGAGGTGTATTCATTAACTTCTTCCCAGTCCTTCTTTGTTTGGGAAAATGGTACTAGACCATCATCAGGAATGTCCCATTGAAACGGCGGAGTGATATACACAGTTCACCCCTTCCAGTCTAAGGTTATGATGAACGCTGCGGATTATGGTACAATTTGTTACCATTGGAAATCTTGCTAGCCTTTTTTTGCATAAAGCACTTCAATGTAACAGTGACAAATACAGCATATTTTCACACTTCTTTTTCCATTACACTACTAAGCCTTAGTAAATAGTAGTATGTAGTAGAGGCAAGCGAATTTTTCCCTTTTCATTTATTCACATATATAAAGCTTTATATACTATGTAATCATATTTAAAAACGTAAGTTAGCCTGTCCTGTCCTATTATACAAAAACGCACAAAGCATCAATGTATACCTAAGACATCTTCGTACTAATTTAATTTATTAACTAACAAGACTTAGTTAAACTATTTTAAAAAATTCTGCGAGAGAAAAGAAAAAACACAAGCTACACTGCAATCTAGGGTGTTTTCTTTAGCTTGATTTATTTCTATTCTTCAGTTTTCGGTAAATTCTAAACGCGGAAATATAATTGATTTTTGCTTGGTCTGGACTTTTAAAAAATAAGCTATCGATAGAGGTCGACGTCAGATAATTTATCAAGATTATAAAATTAAAAAAAATCCTTGCATGTTGGTACCATTTTTTCTGCTTCGATTCAAGAAACTAGATGCTGCAAATTGAATTCTCTCAAGTCATCAAACACGTTTCGCTCAATTAACTTTTTCACATCCAAACTTCATTGATCGGAGATTGTAAAACTTCCTGGTCGTTTAAATAGGCGGACAGTCTTACAATAACATGGGAATATTTCTCATGGACTGTGAACAGGTTTAATCTCAGGCGCCAAATAGTTTTAGGGAATGTTTTACCTTTATTGTTAGAATCATGGCATTTAGTCAATAAAACACTTCTCAATGAATCCCCAGCCTTTAAAAGAAGAATATTGTGCAGAATATAATTATATAAGTTATTCAAATGTTTTTCTTGTTCAGAAGAGAGATAATATAATAAGATAATGATGTATTAACAAAAACGGGGGGGAAAAATGTCGGATATAGCTATATTCAATTAATATGTGTTAAATTAAATCAAAGATTTTGAAAAAAATTTAAATCTTGTTTGCATCAAGATTTTCGAGTATACCTTCTAACAATTGTCATGAACTATTTATATTCTGTTGAAGTAATTGTGATTCAATGAGAGTTCAACATCACGACAAATATTATTTAAGTAATAATTTAGCAAAGTGGAGTACATACCGGAAGTAATAGTTTTTCGATATAAACTAACTAGTGTCGTTTTGCAAAATTCCTTTACTCTAAAGTGACCCCAACACTAAGGGTTATACTTAAGAGGAAACTTGAGGCCAGTTAGACCGAGATGTGAATACGTATCTTATAGACTTGTGTTATACAGTCAACAGAGATACGACGTTCAGCCTTATGAAATCATGAGAAATAAGGCCTGTCTCAGCATAAAAAATACAATTGAATCCGTATAGCCTCTTGATTTTGACGTAAAATTGGACGTCGAGTGGTCGTTTGATGGGTTGGTCTAACCGGGGATCTATGCTTATCCCAAGTTTAACCAACAAGTGTTCTTTGATGAGAACGAGATGATTTAACTCAAAGCGAAAGGCCATGCAATTTTTATGAAAAATAAAATGCAGAATCAAGGTATCGATCTCTTATTTCTAAAGGTTAGGGAAATCAAGCAATGTAGGTACGTTATACCTTAATTAAGATAAGGGGGCTTTGAGGAAGAGGCTTGTCACTTAAGGGGGAAAACAACGGTTACCAACGATTATCTACCAAATTTATTGTTTAATTTATACATTTTGAAAGAAGACCCGGCATTTACAACCGAGTAGACATATCCGCTAATTAGTTAATTATGAATCCAGACAGTACATACCTGAGGTCATTGTTCGCAGCGACAATAAGTCACCCATAAACGTCCTATGACTGATGCCCTATTTGACACTGCGGTTGTCTGAAGCGACGTTGCTGTTAGGAGGGATCTGGACTTGACCCACGTCCTCAGTAATCAGCCTGGCTGCTGCAAACATGAATCCGTTTTTACATGATGCCGTCCTGTTCACTGCATTTTCACTGTTTGAGTTAATTTAAATAAAAAAATAAAGAGATACCTGCTACTCCGACAAATTCTGACGAAGGGATATATGTGTTTTGCAATTTTCCCCTAAGTAATATAGGGTATTTGAAAAGAAAGTTGTCAGTGTTTCTTGGTACGGTTGCTAGCGTATCAGGGCGCAATAACTACCACTGTATACAGCAGTCCGTGTTTGGTGACACGGCCGCTAACGTATCAGGGCGCAAGAACTAGCAATATATACAGCGGTCGGTGTTTTTATGGCATGGCCGCTAGCGTATCAGGGCGCAACAACATATCACAATATATACAGCGGTCGAGGTTTCTTGACACGGCTGATGAAGTATCAGGGCGCAAGAACTAACAATATATACAGCGGTTGAGGTTCCTTGGAACTGTTGCTAGCGTATAAAGGCGCTTCAACTAACACCATAAACTTCAAGCGGTGTTTCTTGCCACAGCTGGTCACGTATCAGGGCGCAACAACTAACACTATATACAGCAGTCGGTGTTTCGTGGCACGACCGCTGATATATCAGGGCGCAACAACTAACACTATTATTGTAAACAGCAGCCGGTGTTTCGTGGCACGGCCGCTGATGTATCAGGGCGCAAAACTAACACTATTATTATATACAGCAGTCGGTGTTTCTTCGCACGGCCGCTGATGTATCAGGGCGCAACAACTAGCACTGTATACAGCAGTAGGTGTTTCGTGACACGTCCGCTAGCGTATCAGGGCGCAACAACTAACACTTTATACAGCAGTCGGTGTTTCGTGGCACGGCCGCTGATGTATCAGGGCGCAACAACAAACACTATATACGGCAGACGGTGTTTCGTGGCACGACCGCTAACGTATCAGGGCGCAACAACTAGCAATATATACAGCAATCGGCGTTTCATGGCAAGTCCGCTAGCGTATCAGGAAGCCAGCACTTAGGTATCATTGGTTACAGGAACATAGGGTATTACAGCCTTTAAAGTATTATGGTAAAAACATATATAGAATCGTGGAACAGCGTATTGGCATCATGGCACAGCGTATAACGTTATATGTAAGAACGGACCATTGCGCGGCCATAAGCCGATTATGCCTTCAACCATCAGTTTACGCGTACAGTGTATTTATACTGATTTAAAGGAAGGAGAAAAGTTACAACCATAAGAAATCATTAAACTAATGAACTGAATTGTATATTTCTATGACGCTGAATTTTGCTTAATACCATTACAACATTACCCAATGATTATGACAAACATACAAACATAATTATAGTAATTAAATAACAAATTCACAGTACGAACTAATTGGTGCAAGGACAAATCTTACAATTTTGTCGAAATAATTATCTGGTATCCTCTTTGATTGGAAAAACTACTCGACCATGTTTAAAATACAAACATCCATTAATAATTCGACCAAACGGACTGGAAATCAATTTCTCCGACTCTGAAATTCGTTTCGGTTTTTAAGTTATCATAACCCAATATATTCTCCTGTGTAGTAGTAGTATTGGAACATGGTTACAGCACGTAATCATAGCATCTGCTGAGAGAGTGTGCCACAGGGTGAAAAACTTAAACGTGGAATCGTATGACTCAGCTGCCAATATTAGCTAGAATGATTTGCATCTCTGCCAACCACACTTCATGTTATAGACAGAAATCAAATCTGCCACTGAATTAGGGTTGGGTTCTTTCATATCATCTTTCATTTATAAATTGTACACACAAATTAAACAGATTCAATTTTACACAATATCGCTACCATTATTTTCTTATCAAATTTGACTACGTACTTCCGTTTTATCATAGTGAAGGCCACAGAAACATTTTAACCAATACCTGAACTTGATCTATGTTTACACTGGACTTTTGAACGGCTGTTTCGAAATTTATTTCCACTGGCATTTTTGTAATAGCTTTAGAAATAATTTTGGAATACACTTCGGTAATAAATTATAATTTTATTTTACGTTTACTGACGAGGAAAGAACTTCTATTTGATTTTTTTCGACATTTCTGTTAGACTTTCCCTATTAATAATCACTGGAAATTTGGTAAGACGTTCTGAATTTAATTTAAACTGCTTTTAGATAAAAAAAAAAACCCTGAATTTATTTGGGCCTTTTTTGATAAGAACTTCTGGATTATATAAGTCAACATTTCGGTAAGAACTTCTTTGTTTATTTTAGTAAACATTTAGACAATAAATTCTGTATTTACTTTGGAAACCATTTCGGTAAGAACTTCTGAATTTATTTAAGAGGGTATTCAGATAAAAAAAAATCTCCAGAATGTTTCTGGGACTTCATTTCCGAAAGACTTTCTGAATATTTTCAGATTTCATTTCAGTAAAATTCACTGATGGAAGGAACTTCTGAATGTTTTTCAGACTTCAAATCGGAGTTGTTGACGTTATTTCGAGAGAACCTCTGGCTTTATTTTTGATAATTTTTTACGGATGTCATTTCGGTAAGAATTTGCGAATTTATATTTGAAGTTATTGATCTAATGTTTCATTCCATTTCGGAAAGAGTTTCGCATTATTATGGCGTTAGGAGAAGAGTCCATTATTTAATATTGAACGTTACGTTCGGAATTTATTCTAGACGTAATATTTATAAGAGCTTGTGGTATTTTTTGGATAGCGTTTCAAAACTATGTTCCATTTGATATTTTATGTCATTTAGGAAAAACGTCTAGATAATATTTTCGAGGTCAGGCTGGTAAGAACTTATTTCGACAAGTTGGTGAGAAAATCCGATCTTGTTTTGTACAGTTTTGGTGAGTACTTCAGAATTTATTTTCTCCAACAATTCGGTAAAAGATTCCAAATTTATTTTCTTTTCGACTTTTCGATAAAATCTTGAAATTCTTTGGATGCCAATTAGGATAGAAGTGCTGAGTTCCATTTGGTTTTATAACTGGCAATAATTTAAGAATTTAATTGGGGCATGTTGATGAAAAGTTCGGATTTTATGGTAGACATCATATAACAAGTGATTCTGAATGTTGTTGTTGAAATTGTTATTCAAGAGCCGGTTCCAGAGATGGATTTCGCGGTCCGTCAATCACATACTTTTCTTTATTTCTTTTCATTTCTTATAGAATAATTTCTTTTCATAAAGTGATTGTGAACTAATCTAGAAAAGCATTTTGTTGCGAGACTCTGTGCTTTTTTTGGGGGGACAACTTACGTATAGATTTAATTGTGACGACTATTCGGTCAGAAATTTGAATATTGAATTGAATTTTGATTTCTCCATAATAAAAAGTCTTTGCGAATTTATTCCTGCCAATGTTATCGGTTACGCCTTGTTTTATTATGGTGATTAAAATATCAACCAATCAATCAATCAGAACAATTGTAAAGCAAATGTAAGAATAAAATTGTATCAATTGGCAGGTAAAATGCTTCAAAGATCTTGTCTATCCTATACAAATTGTTTGATACAGACATAGAAGAAATTGGCAAATTGGTTTATTTGGTGCTTGTATAGAACTTCTAGCTTTATCCCGGACGACATTAACATGTGCGGCCTGATTATGTGATATCGGTTTTAAAACTCTTAATGTCCCAGCTTCTGGGGCCACTTTCATCAAATGTCGTACGACAAATAAATACCGTACGATAAAATAACGTCATGTTAAACTATAGACTAAAATATCGTACGATATTTTATTGTCGTACGACATTTTGTGAAAGTGACTCCTGAAGTGTAAATATATGCAACATTTATATCAATTTCAACTGGTTGATTCCGAGTTTTATTTAAATACAACTTTTTTAAAAATGCTTTTGTAGACTTGTTTTACACAGCCAAAGATTTATTATTTTGTGATAGTGTGATTGATGGGACATTAGGTATTTAGCATGTCCGACTTTATATTGATTGCTCCCCGGGTTGGATGGAACTGAAACGGCGCTGTACTGGCAGTCACCACTTGTCGAAACCCGTTAAGATTCCTTGTGTCAGATTGCAATTCGATCCTCTTATTAGACCAGAGCTGATAAAAAAACGTCCAGTTATTATCGAATGTCAGTCAATATAGCTTTTCGGGTCACGGAAATAAGACTCGCCACAACAGGGTAAATAACATTAGAAATCCGCTTTCCGCATCAACTGAGCAGTTGCGGTTTTAAATTAGTCCGTGAGTCATCACCAGTAATATGGCAGTTTCGCAATACCCTTCAATATTTGCATTCCGGTAAACGCGAACTTATTGCAATCTAATATTTTTTTTGTGTTGTTTTGAGGGTGTCAGATCAACATGTCAGATTTGACCAGGCAAATTCAAAGCGTTGTCCACACCGCTGGCAGCTAATAAATTTAAAGTTACAAACGTTATTAATGAGTATTGGAAAGATTCCGCAGAAAAAAATCGAATGAAAAGGATTCAATTGAAATTTCGTGTTTACGGAATGTCTTGATGTCACAAATTAGCAGGGTTTTTAAAGACTATAACCGAATGTCTATGGTTATGTTATGATCAAATATTAACGGCATCAGTTGTACCAGTCTTACGTAGGAACGGTTAAACTTATTAACACAGATGTAAAAAAAAAACCCGAATAGTAGACTTACAAGATTCAATTTCAGCCAAGTAGTGTAATCTGTTTAGACCTTTGTTACATTATACGGTTTAGATAGGGACAAATCAATTTTTTCATTAAAGTTTGGTTTTTAACACATTTAAAAAAAAAAATTCTTGAATATATATAGATCACACACGATATAAATACGAAAAAAAAAACAAAAACAGTCATTTTGTTAAGAATATGCAATTATGCATTTAAACGTTGTCATAATTATGTGAAGGATGCGCGATTCCTTGGCAAACACTACTGTATCAAGTGATTACATCAACTTAGAGTATTTCCTTATCTGATACCTCCGTGCAGAGCAGAGCTATCGACATACAGACTGCAGATTAGGGATTAGCCCGCGCCGACGACTCGTCCATGGAGTAATGAAGTTACTTAATGAAGTTATCGTTTTTCGGAATTGCACTACTTGTGTACTATAGGGAATATTACCACAAACAAGATCCTGGGGCCACTTTCTCAAAAGTTAATTTTATTTTTACGATATAGTTTTAACATGACGTAATTTTATCAAACGGTATTTATTTGTCGTACGACATTTTGTGAAATATTGTCTATATTGTATTCTATGGAGGTAAGACGGCGACGGTTATAATACCATGGTAACACCCCATGTGGTAGACCGCCCAAGAATCTGTTATATATCGTCCAAAATCCAGAGAGTCTCGTGAGTTGAAGGTATAAACTAACCTATCAAACTCACGTAGAGGAAGTAAACCAAAATAAATTTCCTATCGTATAGCTAGAAACACGAATAACATCTTGTACAGTGGATATTCATCAGTAAATACTCGGGTTATCTCTAGGGATTTTCTATTAATGGGATAAACTTAAATTATGTCCCGGCATCACGTCTTAGTATTCACTTGGCCAAAGATGAATGGGAAGAACCAATTAACTTGATAAATCTCTGTCTATCCGAAAAGATTTGTACTCATTATATTACTAAAGTCTTCGTTTAATGTAGTGATTGAGGACACAGACACCAGCTATTGGGCAAACAGACCGGTCAATGTTATCGGTATAAGGTACCAAAAGCGGAAGTAACGACATCGAGTCCCATAGAGGTCTGCGAATTTTCCTTCCCGTCGTTTATTTATTACTTCCACTAATAACAGTAACGTTAAAAATACACATTTGCAAGGGTATAACCATTTTTAGAACACGAACTTATAACATCGAAATAAACCGAAACATTTACCCTTGGTATCTCAAGAGCATATAATAAGCATCAAAGATCTAAATGAGGAGAGATGAAAAATATTTAGCCAACATAATTGTCGACACACTAAATGCCATCCCCGTATTAAAATACAGCCGAATTCAAATTTGTCCTTTTTCGCGTATTCTTATGTCCGTTGTCTCACAAAGTATGTGTATTATTATCATGTGCTATCTATCAGATCCCTATAAGCAAATACAAAAACTTCAAATCAAAATATTTTCGCTATGGTTTTCTCAATCACAACAGACAACAAGGTGATAATTTACGTTGAAGAAAAATCAATTTATTCAACGTATTAACTTTACAAAGACACGGATTTATATCATACGTTAGAGAAATATTATCGTGCCGCGTATTTGTCATGTGTTTTGTTCATGACAAAGACGGGTACAGATTCCGATTTAAGTGTACTATTAACCCAAGTTCGATCACACCATTGTCGAGAACTGTGCTGATAAAAAAAAGTGCATTAAGTTCAGAGTGAAGCAAAATATACTCCATGAGCGCAAGAACTTGATTTAATTTGCATTAAATGGTATATTTTTGTGACAACCATATTGGCAGTTCCCAAGCCCGTTTTGGCTATATTATATTAACAACCACGTGATACATGTATAAATCATTTGTAAACACAGTCAATTGTTTCATAAGGTGCTGTGGAGCCTTAACCCATAGCACAAGGGACAAACGAATCAGAGAATCCATTCTGCAGTATCATTACTATCTCCCTTGTCTTGGAATCTTTTGTTCACAAAGGTCAGTAAGGATGATACAGTCAGATGTCAAAATGATGGATGGTCAATGATATGAGTTCAGACAACTTTCACTTCAGTTTATATCGTTGTCGTGAGCTCAATGAGATAAACATGATTTAGTATCATAAAAATCAATAAAGTTGAATATTATGTTTTATCTTCGATGACTGTAAGGAATGTAAATTGTTGGCTTTAGCAATTAAAACCTTAAAGCTTACAATTAAAATTTCAACTTGAAACTGAACAAGTGACAAAGACTTAGCGCAAAATCCATTTAAAACAGAGAAATGTAAGTCTTCACTACAATTAAAGGAAGTCAAATCAAACACTTTCTCAAGACACATTTCAACAAATCTAATCTTGAACATTTAGCCAAACATTACCATAACAGATTGCGTCATTTTTCAAATTTGGTAAACGGGTCAACTGAATCGTATGGTCAAACATTGCTTTACCCCTATGTGTGGTTAAACACCAACCACATTGGTGTTTCCTAAAGATGACCGTGGTATCTAGACCCCCCCCCCCCCTCCCCAAACCCCCTCCCCCACACACACATACATATAGGTAGATCATGTGTGTACTCTAATCTCTAGATTGCCAAGATTAACTTCCAAAAGTAGCAGGCAGCATGCCCAAATTAAGGTCCATTAAGTTTGACCTTGAATTCTTAGTCTACATCACCCAAAGAGTAACAATGGCCATTGCAAGTGTAATTATATAACTGTGGTTTGCTGACGAAATGTTAAAACTATATACTTCATTTAGTATCTAAGTCAGTTTCAAGCCTTCAATTGAGCTGGTTTGTCCTATATTCTAGCCCACCCCTTAAAGTCAGACAATTTGGCAAGCCGTTTTATCACTTCTACCTTTTTCCTACATATGTCGAATAACTTTTATTTTACTTATGTACAATTCTTTACCACATATGTGAAATTCTTTTTTACTTATGTTGAAAAGATTTTCACTATGTAAAAAAGAATCTCACACAAGTAAAATACAAATTTATTTTACATATCTAGAATTCTTTTCAACATATGTAGAAATCTTTTCAACATATGTGAAATT
>JARFOD010012501.1:0-11330 GCA_031763545.1 Mopalia muscosa
CCCATTTTCAATAGGAGTCTAGTTTAGCGTCATATTAAGCTGCATTCCAAATTTGAAGTCTCTATCTTAAGCGGTTTTGCTTCTATCCTGTTCAGGTCGTCATGTCAAAAAAGAGACAGATCGTGACATATTTGTTGCCATGGAAACCTTAAATTGAAGGGAAAAACATTATATTTCATTTATGGTCCATCCAGTTGGTATTGAGAACAAAAGGATTTGTGTTCTTTTGTCACCATTGGAATCAAGCTTTTATTCAAAGGCCTACATATGGGAAGTATAAAGGGCCTACCTGGAGCTCAATTTTTTTTTTATTGTATTGTTTTTATTATTTCCGAAAGCCTACTGTACAACTCGAAATTATTTCCTGTCTCATTACGGGGCCACTAGTTTTTTTAAAACTGTTAATCTCCATAATTTTCACACAGATTGTTTATTGTATATTGTATGTTGAAAATGATACGTTTTGATGAAGTTGTGTACAGACAAATCTCAACAAACAGGTCACGTGGGATCGCAATGCTTTCAGCGTCCCCCTCGAGTAAGCTCCTTTTATTCTCAAAGTTTATCTCCATTCACTCTTGATGATGTAAAAATACAGTGCAGAAATACAGAGATAGAAAACGAGTTTTGACTTTATCGGGATTACACTATTTGTGTATTATACGAAACTGACCAGTGGAACTCAAGGGTTCTGTATTAGTTGTAGTGCTGTAAGTGTATTTACAATTCACTAGCTTTATCCACTGACTGTCAGAAAGCACGCTGTCATGTGACTGAAATGATTTTATGTACTATTAGACGTGATTTTATGTACTTTAACCCCAATCAAACGAACAACCTGTCGGAATGTGCTCAGGTAGGCTTACAGATGAAGTGTACCCAGCGGATCTGACAGTTCGAATAAAGAAGTCAAGCAGAGCTTATCTTCATTAATGAGCTAAAAACAGCCTGGACAATGACCTACTTATCATAGGTCACGGAGCACAGATTCAGATGTTTGAATTATGCCAAATAAAGAACTTATATTTGAATATAAGACATTCATCTGTGAAAGCCTGTAGCAACTTTATACAGAGTTTGAAAGTTCTGCGTAAATGTTCGTAAAAGTAAAAAAACAAAGGTTATCCAGATTCCTAGATTCAAACAAACAAAAATCGCACCACGATTTATCTGGTCGTGTCTTAAACGTTCTTCTTTGTTTGTTTGTCGCTATTGAGATTGTAGGCAAACACTTTTTTCAAAGTGTTCAATAAGGTCACGTTTGATGCTGTTCACGCAAAATCGCCGTTTCAGCTGTCCAATAAAAACACAGATTACATTAAGCTATGGCAAACACCGAATTCGGCCAAAAGCACTCCACTTCGTCTGATTTTCGTCCATGTTTATGCTGTAAGTCACGTGAAGTAAACTGGGTGGTATGTCCAGTTCACGAATTCGTCACGATGGTTGTTATAATATGCTTTCATTTTGCCCAAATAAATTAATGATATACAGACGCTGCAGGCTCTCGTTACCTTAAAAAATTTTCAACGAAACCAACATTACAAAAATATAATCCTGGCCGAAATAGTTAACGTGTATCTCCTTACTTTCCTTGTTCTTGCTTGGTATGCATATTGTCCCGCCATGTTTAAAACAATATAAAAATATAACATCAAGTGCTGCTAAATGCACTGAATACTTTATAATTGGCTTACACATTTTACTATTCTTGGTTTGAACGTGCAACTAAATAAGACACTTAGTTTGAACATGTTTGGATTGTTACAATAATATGGAGGTAGTAACCTCTGTTTTGTATGGTCAAAGTAAAGACATATAAAGATATAATGGAGCCCATAACCCACAAACACGTTCTTCACGCGGTAAACCTGTCCATCTACCGGTCTTCACTTGCAACCTTTTCAAGCAGTTGCTGATACAGAAACGAAGATATTTTTGGTTTTTGGATCCCAGATTCTAAGCGATTACAAAACGATGCCATTCTATGACATAGATATCTGCCCAATTCACCAAAACAAATAGTGGGATGTACCGCATTTGACTCATATACATCCAATTCTTAACACAGATGACATCTCTGAGGAAATTAAATTCTAGGTGTACATTTTCCAATACTGTAAGATCCTGAAAACCACACATTTCACAGCCATATAACAAAATGGGCTCAATTAAGCTACCAAATAAAAACAATAGGAGGTCTGGCGTTATGTTGTGTTTTCTTATTTTACATTTCAGAGCTCGACGGACTGACCGCATTTTTGCGAGTGGCTAAAAAAGTTTGGCTTTTGCAAAATGGTGTTCTGAGATACTTATAGTCTTTTACGACTTGCAAATCTTCATTTCCGAGTTTAAATTTGTTTGTATTTTGGCTCTAAACACCACTACCTGTGTTTTACTTGTATTTATATTAAGTTTTCATTCTTTACAATAACTGTCATATCAATCTAGTAGGCGCCTATGTGCCTCGTTTTCAGCTAATAAAATAGTGTCATCAGCACATAACAGAACAAGCATTTTCCAATATTGGGATAAACTAACGCCAAGGTCACTGCATTTGACTCCAATACATCTGTTAGTTTCTTAATAAGTTTCCAAATTCTTAAAGAATAAAGTTTCTTAATTAGTTTCTAAATTCTTAAAGAATAAAGAAAGCATCAGAGGCGATAAACCTGAACTACACCGAAATAACACACTTATTTCGTTATTATGCAATATACATGTTTTTTTCAGTTGACGCATTTCAGTCCGTTGATCTGGCGGGTTTGGCAAGTTGCTGAAAGTCAAATTGATCAAATCGCCTCAAGCTAACCAGATTAATTTGAAAGACATTAATTTTGCTATATATTAATTACCGTCTGCTACTTCCAGTACCCACTGTCAGCTGCATGCATCGAAAAAGCATATAAAAAAACAGCATGATGTTGTATTGGAAATTGCACTATACATTTTGGACTAAAATATTGATATATAAAAAAATTGTACCAGAGAAGAAAAATATCGAATATTCTTGCATAAAAAATGGTGTGGTATAGAATTGTTCCAAATAAATCTTTCTTGGCTGAAAAAACGTGCGATAGAAGTAGGCCCCTATAATTTTTTTTAAATTGCCACTTATGCTACTGGTACGAACTGGTTTATTATCTCTTGTGCCCAAAATTTTCTTTGTAAACACAATTTTATAAAACCTGGCAAAGTTAACTTTGTCCACAAGACATACACGTATGTGTGTACATTTTTTAGGAGACAAAATCACATTTTTTCTTAAAACCGGTTACCTGATAAGCTTGAAAATTCGTCCTAGAAAAGTTCCGACCCCTAGCAGCATCGAATCTGGACAGCTATGAATTTCACTTTGATTCCAATAAATCTGAAGTCCGAATCTGTCGTCATGCATTGTAAGTCACTATAAACGGGATTTCAAATCTAAGCGGGTGGGCAATGACCCTGTAGAATACTCCCTCGGCTTCCTCGGTCGATCGTAAGAGGTGAGAAAAGAGGTTGCTGTCTGTTGTCCTGGTGTTCGCAGAACTAAAGGGTAAAGGGAAGCAGATTTGTTTGTGATGTTCTGTATTCCTGTCCGTCGTCATATAAGTGAAATGGCTCGAAAACACGCATTGACATACGCACTGGTAATACCACAGCGATAAATTTAGCATTGTGCTCAAGTGACATAAGTTCGTCAGCTTTGTGGTCGGTGGACTCCTCTGCTCCCTGCGCTAGCAACCGATATCCTATATTGGTATCTTTCGGATTTAAGTCGCATTGTAACCTCCTAGGTAATCCGCCTAGATGGAAAACTGACAAGGCTGATCAAATTAACACTAAAATAAAACAACAGTTTTTATTAATTCTAAGAAAGAAATAATCTGTTTATTTAACAGTATAAACGAAAATAATTTACTCAATGTGATGTAATAAACTACAAGCAATCTGACAAAAATGGAATAACAGGATTACTGGTTCCCTGGAGTTTTTTGCATAGAAATAGTATACCAGTTTAGTATTAACAAAGTAAAACGTTAACCTTTAAGCCAACAAAATTAATGAAAATTTATCTTTTAATTATCAGTGTCAGCAGGTTGTCAATTTATCTTAATATAAACGAGTAACAGGTTGTCATAATTAACGTTATACAGCAGAGAAGTTTGAAGACGGCGTCTACCCAAAGGAACATTAGGAGAGGGATTTGTAAATACTCAAGATTTCCAGTCGATCTCTTGTGCTGATCATAACTAAAACCATGAGTTAATATCCTCCTCACACTAACTGGAACTTTTTCAGGGGCCGGCTGCTCAAAGCTCAGTTAAGTTAATGGTCCGTTTGATGACGTTGCGTAACAACGAATTTCTATTATGACGTGACGTCCATTTCTTTGTGACGCAACGTCATCTAACTGGCTGTTAGGCTAACATAGCTTTGAACAACCGGACCCAGGTAGACTGCATATATCGGGTGGTGGTTCCTCTCTTTTCATCAGTTCAGTCACCTGCTCCATTACAGAAAGCTACGGTCAGATTGGAAGACTTCATCACATCAGGCAGATTTTTCTGTGAGGGTTTCAATTAATGTACAAGATGTGCACCACACATCAGTAGCTCTTGAAGACTTTCTTCCCATCAAATGTATTTCTGGTGCCTGATAGAGGGGCTTTCCTGGCTGGTGGGTGTTGCTGTCTGTGGTTGTCGAGGCTGACCCGAGGTCTTTCACGCGACTAACACCAAAGTCACATAACTTTGCAACATGGTTTTGTCGTTGAACAACGATGTTATCGAGTTTTAAGCCCTGGTGGATGACAGGTGGGTTTAAGTTGTGAACGCAAGCTAAACATTGGAGAACTTGTGTACTTTTTTTCAGTACAATTTTTTCAGGGAAGGATAAGTTCGGTCCATCATAATAACCAAACAACAAGTCCGCTAAGTTAGGCCCGTCAATATACTCTGATAAGATGTAAAAAGAAGACTTGTCGATAGCATACGCCATTAGATGGACACTATTAGGATGTCTTGCCCTCATATGCAACTGTACTTCTCCATGGAGAATTTTTTTCAGTAGCTTTACACGTTTGATTTGTATTTGCTTTACTGCTACAGGCGTTCCCTTCCATTCAGCAGTATATACACGACCAAATGTTCTTTCGCCAATGTCTTTTACATTTTCCATGTCGATGCAGAATTTTGGATCAGAGGAATGGTAACTTTTATTGTTTTAGTCGAGGATTCATTGGATTCTTGACATGTTGAGACAATTGCACTAGCCGCAGTGGTTTTTTGCTTCTTTGGTGGGAGAAGATCGGAGTTTCACATTGGCTGATCCACTGGCTATTTGGCAGTTGAGCTGCCACAAGGTGTTACAGGAAATGCTCGGGGATCAACGTTCAGCAGTGGTATGCCTGCAGCATCAGCTGAATGTCTGGAAATATGTAATCTCTCCTGATGTTTGACAGGAGTGCTGTGAAATAATGGTAGGGCATTTGACACAGTTTGAGAGGCAGCCTGTGGAGACAATGCTATTACATCCCTCAACCCGGATAGAATTGTGGTGGATTGTAGGATTTCGTTGATTTGCACACCAAGAGGTTAAACCCCAGTGATTTTACTCTCAGTAGTGAGAGATTTTCCCCAGGAGTATATTCTGAGCCGTCCTTGAACCAGACATATTCACACCTCTGATGATGACATGATGCTACTACATCTAGCAAAAACAGACTGCTGTTGTGTTTATATCCATAAATTTCCTCTGGGCCATGTAAGACAACGTTTTCTTCTTTCTGTGATTCTGATCTTACAATCTTAGCAAAAAGATACACAGGTACATCCTCATCATCACATTGTAGAATACGATATGTATTTAAGATATTTGGATCTTACATCTTAACCTGTTCTTTACATGTTTCATGATTTATTAGCTTTGTTAGATAAATTTAACTTGTCTTTATTTGATATGTATGCATCCGTGTTGTATGATTACAACCATGTATTAACTGATTGTGTTTTAAGTTTCATGTATGTTGTTCTGAATTGCATACAATCTTCTCATCCCTTCTCAGACACATTTATAATTGTTGAGATGCTCTTATGCAACACGCCATTCCTGTTCTGATGCTGGGTGCGTTCGTTTATGGCACATTGGAATTTGTGACCTGTCCAGTTTCCGAAAAATTTACACTGGCGACCCCGACGAGACCCCAGTGCCTGAAAGATCTCAGTAAAGTTTAGTAAGAAAATTTTAATAAAAGACTACCGTTATGGAAAGTACGGAATCTAAGGTTAGATCACAGGAACTACAAGTTCTGGCCACCGGCATCATTGACTTAGTAAATTCGGTCTGAGAAGACCTTAATCAGCGTGAGCTAAGCAGGAATCAGAGAAGGGAAGTTCGAGACGTCATCACCCATCTCTCCTGGTGTGACCGAATGTCGACCTCGCCTGGGTGGAATTCCGGGAGCCGCAGGTCTTGTTGCCTCTGGTGCATCTACGGGGCTACTCCATCGAGAGGAAGATAACTTTCTGATGGACTATGGCCGTGAAAATATCACCTGGGAAGCTATAAGGACACATATTACTCTGCATTTTGTATCCGCCCATGAAGGGAGGGGTGAGATTAAAAGTGGAGGTAGACACGATAAAACAAACAACGGGCAAATCTCTTTGTGCATTTAATCGGTGATTCCAGGACAGCCGTCAGGGCATATACGAACGAAAACGACGACGCCCGGCGCCTAGTGCTGTGGGCATATGTGTACGTGCATGCCCTTGCCAATCGACGCCTGGCGGAGAGAGTCATCACTTATCAGCAAGCTGGAAATGCAAAGGAAGCAATGCAATTTGCCGAGCAACAACAGGCGAATGCTGAATTGTTTGCAACTATGAACAATGGTGTACAACCAGAGCCCGTGGAATTGGGAGCAACCTTCGGTTCCAATGAACGCCAGTTACTAGAATCCATACAACATCTAACGGAAGAGGTAGGGACCTTACGTACAATCACGCCTTCCCCACGGCAACCAGCTACCATTGTTAATCACCCGAGACAGCGGAGAGGGCCGAAATGCTGGAACCGCAGTATTTTTAGAAACCTCCAGAAACCTGATAAAATTGTGGCCATAAATGGCACCCCTGTGGTCCTTCTGGGCAAATCAGAAAGAAAATTCCAGGATGCCCGGCCTATACAGGTCTGTGTTACAAAATATGTGCAACGTGAATTCATTTTAGGATCGGATGGTTTAGCCATTAGAAGAGCCAATATCAATTATGACCGAATAATGTATGGTGGTGTAATCGTTGTTATAGCGGGGGAACATTCGGTCTCGTTTTGTTTGTAATGTGAGCATAACTAGCGGATATAATTCAATCGATAGGGTGATTCAAAAGTACAATGACATCTTCGCCTGGTGCTGGACGTCACCCTACTGTGAACTGTTGCATATCGACTGGAAAGCATGTACCGATTAGTCAGCGTGCATATCGTTAACCACTCTCTAAACAGCACATTGTGAAACAACAACTCAAGTACGAGAAATGTTGGACTGGTGTAATTCAACCCTCGGTAAAGTGAGTGGGCGCACCCCATTTAACTGGGGCCAAAATGTGACCAAACTACGAGGTTTTGCGTGGATTACCATAAGTTAAATTATATTAGTAGTAAAGATAAATATCCATTACCCCTCATTTCTGATATTTTTGATAGACTTTCTGGTAATACTGTATTTACAACATTGGATCTTAAAAGTGGTTACTGGCTAATTCCCATGGCTCCCGAGGATATGAAAAAGACAGCCATCATTTGCTTTGAGGGTCTGTTCGAGTTTAAAGTCATGCTTTTTGGGTACTGTAATAGCGGTCAGATATTTCAACGTGCGATGAATGAAATTTTCCGTGATTTCATCGGAGATTTCCTCTTCGTATAGCTGGATGATATTGTGATTAGCTCTCGAAGTCCTCAGGAACATGCCAGTCACTTAGAACGTGTTTTCGGGGGTTTTCAGGAGTACAACCTCCAAGTAAAACGCAAGAAGTGTACATTTGCAGCCGCTTCTGTTGACGTTTTGGGTTAGTAGAATGTATTAAAAATATGTCCACTCCCACCTCTGTTAGTGAAGTTAGGTATTTTTTAGGGATGACAAATTACTATAGATCGTGCATTCCCAATTATTCTGACATAGTGGAGCCGCTTTTTGGGATTAACTCGTAAACATGCCAGATTTGAGTGGGAAATTGAACAACGTGCTGCTTTTGATCAACTTAAAGCCCGGTTAGTGTCTGATGTAGTATTTATTAGCTTACCCCAATTTACCAAAGTCTTACCGATTGTATACAGACGCTAGTTCATATGCAGTAGGTGGGATACTGACCCAGTTTGACGACCTAAGGATGGAAAAAGTAGTGCAGTATGTTTCATCTACTCTAAAAGGTAGCCAGTGACAATGGCCTGTAATAGAAAAGCGTACCCCATTATTTATTGCCTCGAGAAGTTAAGACTTTGTTTCTAAGGGGCCGGGTTTACGGTCTACACTGATCATAAACCACTCCGTTCTCTTTTCGTGGGAGAGGTGCAAAATACCAAAGTACAAAGATGGGCTGTCCATATTGCTGAATATGGCTGTCCTATTGAATACATCAAGGGGTCTCGCAACATAAGGGCAGATATGCTGTCTAGGCCTAAACGTCCCAGGCAAATTGCTACTTTTGATACGGGTGATTACGTCATCCCCGAGGACGGTGCGAAATACTTGCCACATGTTCCCCTCAAGGCAAATAATATCGATCTCAAGGCGTTACAGGAGCATCAGTTGCGTGAGTACACTGACATGTTTACGGACGTGTCGGACAATTGTATGGTGCATAATGGCTTAATGTACTCGCTAAGAGTTCCCTTTACCCTCGATGCAAGGTATTCTAGACTGATATTACCCGGCCTATTCAGACAGCGAGACATCGACAGGGCTCATGAACAAGCTGGTCATCAAGGCCTACGCAAAACTCTTCCATTTATTAGAGACCGTTTTGTTTGGGCGGGCATGAGAAAAGGTGTCCTAACTTCCTTTGACAAATGTGTACGTTGTCAAGTACACATGCCCATTATAACTAGACCACATGACACAGTGATGACCAAGGTCATGTACCCAGGACAAAGAATAGGCATGGGCCTAATATGTCCATTACCTCGAACGGATAATGGGAACTGTTACGTGCTCACTATTATAGATCATTGAACAACATGGACTGAAGCCTATGCTATTTCATCTAAGTCCTCTATAAATGTTGAAAATAAATTTATGAATGAGTATTGCTCTCGCCCCGGGGTTCCGGAGGTGATGATTACAGACCTTGGCAAAAAGAGTTCAATTCGAACTCGATAAAAGATAAATTTCGCCAATTAGGGGCGGATCATTTACGTACATCCACTTATCACCCTCAGACAAACGGCAAAACAGAGCGCTTCAATAAATCCTTAAAAGCCCCTTTAGATAAACTGGTAGATAACCAGTCAATGCGATGGGAGATGGAACTCCCAGCTGCCTTGACAGCCTATAGAAATACTGTGCACTCTGCAATGGGACACACACCCTTTTCCCTCAAATATGGAAGGACAGCACCTTTGCCTTTTTCTATTTCTGTAGAACAGCCCTTGGCAATGCCTTGCATAAAGCACGTCAACTCCCAACTAGGTCACGCGAATATCACAATGAATAGATAAACAAACGAGCGACAGCGTGTGAATTTAAAGTAGGTGACACAGTTATAGTTAAAGCTGAGGAAGGACGACATTTACTGCACGTAACGACCCTGAATATCTCATAACCAAGATTAACGGACCTGTGGCACATTTCATCGAATGTCCATCAACCTGACAATCCTACTATGGACTGCACCCTTTCTGATGTTGACGATGATCTCAGCGATGTAGAAATCACTGACGTAGCCCTTCCCTTACACAAATATAACTTGCGTAAACGTAGACCTAGACATCCACTTCCAGGACCGACATATAACAAGAAACGTCGATTATACACGTTTCATTATCAGTGTCTGTAATTTCGGGCATATGTGTTCATTCATATTATCAGTGCTTCTCTCATTATTGCTGATGTTACACATCTTGATGATGGCGTCCTAGTGATTGCGGGAGAAACTTTACAGGTGTCAAAAGCTGTTTGGACTGTGATTGCTACTATAAGTCCGCCACATATGCCCCATGGTTTGCTTCAGAAGATTAATGAATTAGAGACAGCCCTTAATAGATCGCTGTCAATTGGCGACATAACGCCTGGGGATATCATCGGATGGAAGTACCGCCTTAGACATATCAGTGATACATTGTAGTCATTAGCCGCGTCATTCGCATTCGGTTTTGCAACTACTTCGGCTATTGAACAATTAAAAGAGATGATGATGTCCACTGTACAATTAATACGTATGAATATTCGACATGTTAGTTCTATGGCGTCTCATGTACATCGAGCTTTCCAAGAAATTTCATTAAAATCGAGAACAATTGGACAATCTATCACAAACTGTGTCAAACATGACTGTTATAGTTAATGGGTTAGCGGATGCTACGAACGCTGCCACCATTGTTGTTCAGGGTTGAACATGTTCTCAGCGCCCTGGACTGACTACGACTATGTTTGTAAACGCCTTTGACAAATTGGACACCAGGTCTCTTCTATGAAACTTGGACGTTAAAAGGGAGGATTATTCCCTTCTAAATATTGTTCTGAAATGACAACTGTGTTTGTTTGGGAAATTATTAGTCTGAGGGGCTTGGATGATAGTTTTTCTGTTATTCTCTAATGATGAAAAACTAGCAATGTTTTAGCCTGTAACAAAGACAGACTTCAGGGCCACGAGAAATTAATGCCGTGCAACACAATATAGGCCTATATGATTGGGGCATGTGCCAGCCGTTTTCTATCAGAAAATAAATAAAACATTCCTCATCAATCGTAATTTTGGCTTCCAAAATTGACAAAGTTACCATGTTAAAACAAATGACTACTTTAAAACGTCATATTTAAGTCAAATCCCGTTGGAAATGCATATATCGCAAGCTGATTAAAATTGGACACTGGCTAATACTGTAGCCTAGGTATTTCTTCGCGCAAATTCGTTGGTGTGACGTTAAACACCAATCAAACAAACAAACAATCGTTGGTGTTTTATTTTATTTATCGCTGCTAGACTGCAGCGGCAAAACATCGCAGCACCATAAGATGTGGTTGGGGAAAACACATGGTGGTATGTTACATTCATTGTGTTAACATCGGCCACAGTTGCAAATATTGGAAATGTCAAATATTAAATTTCCTTGGATACTCCGTAGCAACC
>JARFOD010012512.1:0-11329 GCA_031763545.1 Mopalia muscosa
AAATAGTGTAAAAGAAGTAGCAATTTGAAAAAGAGGTAGCAAAAATGTACTTTTTATGCAAAATATTTTTTCTGTAACTTTTAGAAAAAAAATGTACTTATTATTATTCTGAAGAAAAAGACGATTCAGAATATATATACATGTGTTGCAAAATTCACAGTAGTTTAGAAGTAAAACGGCGGAACGTAAAAACACTCTGTAGGCGGGTTAGAGTATCCTTAAATTTGGTTTCTGTACAGTTACTTGCGGAATATATTGGGGGTGATACCCCCCTCCCCTCCCCTCCCCTCCCCACCCTCACATTTACCACGGTTTTCTAGAGGGTTATAATTGCTTAATAAATGAAAGTCGGCGATTAACTAATTTATTGAATGATCCCAACTGTGCAAATATATATTACATAACCAACTGATTGGTTAACAAAGAGAGACAGTAAATTGCTAGACCATGTATGAAACATATAATTGAATTGGCAGAATACTATCCGGACCACACTCCCGCATTAAAAACATTGCTACGCTGTATATCTTTTCACGTGGACCAGATATTCCTTGTTTTATTCCTTTCTGTTTGCCAACTTAACTCAATTTAATTTTACTAGTGAAGACGATCAGAAACGGAAAGCAAATACAAGCCCGGACATAAATCGACTAATTATTACGAACGCCATGACTTATGTATTTGTCATTATACAAAGTTTATGTTATGCTGTTCCATTACCGTTTGCAAACAATTTAGTATTGAGTTATTAAATGCAACATATCGCCCCGAGGCAAGGTCGATATACCCACAGGCTCCGTTTCATGACGAATCCGAGACAAGGCCGATATACCCACAAGTTCCGTATCATGACGGATCCGAGGCAAGGCTGATGGACCCACAGGCTGCGTATCATGACGATTCCGAGACAGGCTCTGTATCATGACGAATCCGAGACAAGGCGTATATACCCACAGGCTTCGCATCATGACGAATCCGAGGCAAGGCTGATATACCCACAGGCTCCGTATCATGACAAATCCGAGGCAAGGCTGATAGACCCACAGGCTTCGTATCATGGCAAATCCGAGGCAAGGATGATAGACCCACAAACTCCGTTTCATGACGAGTCCGAAGCAAGGCTGATATACCCACAGACTCCGTATCATGACGATTCCGAGGCAAGGCTTATATACCCACAGGCTCCGTATCATGACAAATCCTAGTCAAGGCTGATAGACCCACAGACTCCGTATCATGACGAATCCGAGGCAAGGCTTATATACCCATAGGCTCTGCATCATGATGAATCCGAGGCAAGGCTGATATACCCACAGGCTCCGCATCATGACGAATGCGAGGCAAGGCTGATATACCCGCAGGCTCCGCATTATGGCGAATCCGAAACAAGGCTGATACACCCAAAGGCTCCGCATCATGACGGACCCGAGACAAGGCTGACATACCCACAGGCTCTGCATCATGACAAATCCGAAGCAAGGGTGAAAGACCCGCAGGCTGCGTGCCATGACGAATCCGAGGCAAGGCTGATAGACCCACAGGCTGCGTATCATGACGAATCCGAGACAAGGCTGATATACCGACAGGCTCCGCATCATGACGAATCCGAAACAAGGCTTATATACCAACAGGCTCCGCATCATGACGAATCCGGAGCAGGGTTGATAGAACCACAGGCTCCGTATCATGACAAATCCGAGGCAAGGCTGATAGACCCACAGACAGCGTATCATGACGAATCCGAGGCAAGGCTGATATATTCACAGACTGAGTATCAAGATGAATCCGAAGCAAAGCTGCGTCTCATGACGAATCCGAGACAAGGCTGACATACCCACAGGCTCCGCATCATGACGAATCCGAAGCAAGGCTGATCGATCCACATGCTGCGTATTATGACGAATCTGAGGCAAAACTGATATACCCACAGGCTCCGTATCATAACGAATCCGTAACAAGGTTGATCGATCCACAGGCTGCGTATCATGACGAATCCGAGACAAGGCCGATATACCGATACCTACAGGCTCCGTATCATGACGAATCCGAAACAAGGCTTATATACCCACAGGCTCCGTATCATGACGCATCCGAAAAAAGGCTATTATACCCACAGGCTCCGTATCGTGACGAATCCGAAGCAAGGCTGGTCGATCCACAGGCAAAGTATCATGACGAATCCGAGGCAAGGCTGATCGATCCACAGGCTGCGTATCCTGACGAATCCGAAGCAAGGCTGGTCGATCCACAGGCTGCGTCTCATGACGAATCAGAAACCAGGCTGATAGATCCACAGGCTGCTTATCATGACGAATCCGAAGCAAGGCTGATCGATCCACAATCTGCGTATCGTGATGAAAAGTTTCATGACCCGGCTTCTTGTGGGCAGTTGCATGCAAAAAGATGGCGGATATTTGTGACCAGACACGACGAAATGAGGCGCATGTCGCACATACTGATTTTGAGTTCTAGGCCTCTTATTAAGTGGTTTGAAAATTCAGAAAAATTTTTTGTTGCATAAATACATTTATCATTCATTTACAAAGTAATTCCGATCCACATTTTGTATACCGGCGACAACCCTTGTTTATTGTTTGTATTATTATAGGACATATAATATTGGCTGCTATAGATTCATAACCACAACTTATAAGCTGATTTTCTTATTAAAAATTTATTTGGAGCGACAAAAGAACCTGTACTAGGAGAGTAATAATTCCGTAAATTTGTGAGAAAATTAAATAATTTTGGAATAATTTTAAAAGCTTAAACATTCTGCTTTCCAATGGTATATTTATCTCAATTCTTTAATTTTGCAACATGCCATTTATTTCGTGGTGTCTGGTCACATTTGCTTCGATGACAGTTATTACTCGAGCAGTGGTCCGATAACAATTAGTAGAACGACGATTAACGGGTGATGACTTATTTTCCATCTTTCTGTATCTTTGGTTTCATTTCGATGAAAAAAGTGAGGTTTTATGGTATATAACTATTTATATTTTGAATAACATATATATGGGGGCACCAACATCTTTAACTGCTTAGGGCATCTGTGGATGTTAATCCAGCCCTAGCTGGAGGCCCGTCATATACGGGTGAATTTATTGATTGATTTGTGTTATACGCCGTGCTTAATGCTATTTCACTTATATGACGGTGGTATATTCCAACAATAATTGACACTAGCACAACCAAGATGTGAAGCATTTCCATGGAGTTGGTAAGTTAATTTTCCTTCAGTGCTAAGTAAAGACAGCATTACCTCTTTTCAAACAAACTGCCCGTAGCCAGAGGGCTATACGAGAGAAATGACTATAAATGGAGATGAAACAAATTTGGCATTTTCTATTATTTTTCCCTTTTTTTTTTCAAAAACAGTTGAATATCCGCCTTTGATCAAATTTAAATATAGACAGACGGGGATAAGGCGAGGTTGCCTACATGTTACATCAGATTAAGTTGACTGAAACTCTACACCCCTTTTCGCCGCCGCAATGTAGGCCAATGGATTACCACTCTGTCCGGCTGAACATGCAGCCATTGGGTGTACACATTGTCCTCAATATGTCTTGTGAAGCTACATTTAAATGAGGATATATATACACTATATCTCTCTTATATATTTTAAATAAATGAAGGGAGAAAAATTTGCTTGCCTCCACTGGGATTCGAACCAGGGACCTTTGGGTTACAGTCCCAACACTCTACCGACTGAGATAAAGGCTCCAGAATTCTAACCCAGTAAAGACGGCGATTTTCTGTCTACATAAATAACGGACTCAGGGACTCTAAATAAGCATCTTTTAGATCTAGCTTCTACCGTACAATTGTTTTTTGTTTCAGTAGGCCTAAATCCGAAAACCGGGTTCTGGCATATATATATTTTGAATAAATGAAGAGGGAAAAATGTGTTTGCCCCCAACGATATTCGAACCAGTGATCCGCTGTAGACAAGCAAATGTTTCTCTCTTCATTTATTCAATATACTATAAATGGAGTTTGAAGTAAATTTGAGAATAAATTAAATGGCCTCAATTATTGGTTTTCTGAATGGTCAATTTTTATATTTCAAAAATTAAATCGAACCCAAAACATTTGTAGGTCCAGGTGGAGGCTAATACATTAAACATAAACACGATCATTATGCTGTGTGCATCAAGTGTTAATACTTTTACAAGAGTGTAACAAAATAAATCGCCGAAATATTAAAGTCAAAATGGGCCTTTCGTTCTTTGGAGAAACACTACTCTTGAACAAAGCTCAAATTATCAGTGGAAACCAACGATCACTAATATAAGAGGTAGATACTCAACAGAGATACCGTTCATGATACAAGAAGATACTCTAGTGAAACAAAAAAATGTGTTTGCCCGAACGCATAAAACCGTCATAACCGGAATGAACAAACCTACATTTATCTATACAAGGACAGCTTTTGTATACTGTTGTGTGAGGTTTGCAGAGGACTGTAAATACAGCACAGTTCACGGGATAAGAAGTGGAGATCTTATATTTGGTAAGTCTGATGCCGAGGTAGATAATAGTCAGGAGTGTCCGCTCGTGCAGAGGCAGAGTAACAATTAAGAAGAACTTATCTATTCTCAGACTTCAGATTGAGTAATTTTCAGTGTTAATATTCAACTGTGTTTGATGTGGGACATTCTTCAATGGTGCTAAAATATTAACCGTTCATGTATGGTTTAGATGGGTGAGATATGTTTTAGAGACGTGATTTTATAGGAAAGGGGTTGTATTGCTTTTTTGTAGGCCATAACGCCACCTTTATCGACCAGAATTCAGAAGTCTCTGGTGGAGACAAGCACGATTGTCTGTCTATAGTCTACAATAACATTATATAGAGAGGATATTACACAGTGAAACTCGATTACTCACATATTGGGTACAAAACCTCTTTTTATGGAGGTCTGGTAAAGATAACAAATACAAAGGTGTAACAATTGCGAAGAACATGACGCACAGAAGTACTTTAAAATTTATTTAAAACATTTTTACCTAAATCTAAAGTTATTTATAAAAAAGTAATTCATAAAAAAGTAAATAAATAAAAATAAAATAAAATTCAAATATATATTTGTAAAAATGACATGTTCTTATATTTTTCTAAAAGCAATCACTGGCGCACGTATGGTATTACAGTAAAGCACATACACACTTGTATTTATGCAATTTTTTTTACTCTTCGCTTAGTCAATATCTTTATATATAAAAAATGAAGAATTTATAATATGAACCACAGTAGGATTTTAACACAAAATTAATTAAAATTATTAAGCATCTGCTAAAAATTATTCAGTTAAAAACTTAATACATATTAGTTTGAGGGTGTACAAATCTGTTGATGTACAGATTTTCTCGGAGCGGCTGTTAATATACAGAGATTGATTGATTGGTGTTTTACGCCGTTCTTGAGGGTTGCACTTTCATGAAGGCGGTGTATTCCAACAATAATTGACCCAAGCAAAACCAAGATGTGAAGCATTTCCATAATGTAAGAAAGCAAATTTTTTTCTCCAAGGCCAAGTGAAGACAACATTTGTTTTTTTGTATTTTTTTTAACTTAGAATTGTTTATCTTGGTGTATGGTGCTAATATAGGTATTCCAGTCGAGATCAAAGACGATTATTACAAGGGTCATTAATGTCATATTTTGTGATATGTAGGAACTTGAAACAAATATGAGCGCCCCCTAAGACATAGGTTTTTATCTTTTTTTATTTATTTTTTATTTATGGATATTCAAATAAAAAGACCAGAGAAACAATAGCTTTGAGTATGGATATTCAAATCATATATCACATATATCAGAGAAACAATAGCTTTGAGTATGGATATTCAAATCATATATCACATATATCAGAGAAACAATAGGATTGAGTACGGATATTCAAATCATATATCACATATATAAGAGAAACAATAGCTTTGAGTATGGATATTCAAATCATATATCACATATATCAGAGAAACAATAGCTTTGAGCATAGATATTCAAATCATATATCAGAGAAACAATAATTTCGAGTACGGATATTCAAATCATACATCAGAGAAACAATAGCTTTGAGTATGGATATTCAAATCATATATCAGAGAAACAATAGCTTTGAGTATGATATTCAAATCATTTTTTTAAAATCCAACACATATTATATTCTAAAGCATAACAAAAAGACAAACATGAATATAAAAATCATTCGAACAATTGAACAAATCAAATAATATTAGCTCGACTTCTATATCTAAACAACTGAAGCCATAAAGTTTTGCAAAAATACATTGAAAGTACCGGTACTCCATTTTTCTCATATTTCTCCAAATATTCGTTAATCTTTACTACCGATTTTTCCATTGAAATATGGTCAAGAATTACTTGCAATAAGTTATGGAATTGTAGGCTTGCGGGTTTAAATTTGGTTTTATAAATGTATGGCTTTTAAATAACTGATATTGTATTCAATAAATGCTTTTTACTACCCCAGCCAAATATTATGTTATAGTTTGTGACTTCAAGTGTAGTGTTTTTCGCAATACTGATAAGATCTTGTAGCTAGTGCCAGATTTCCTTTGTGACAGGACAATACAAGAACAAATGCCCCATTGTTTGTTTTGAGCTAGAACAGTAAGAGCATAAGTCATTGTCGCTTTTACTTGTTTTATACAGGAATGATTTAGTATATGTTATTCTATGCAAAAGTTTGTATTGAAAATCGCTCAATTTAATTATTGAATAACTACTCAAATTGCCGATGAAGGCTTCATTTTGGCTTTTGGCTTTTAATTCAACATTTAAAAGTATTTTCCATTTATTCATTGAGGATATTAAATGTGTCTTAAATTAACAAGTTGTACAGTATCTTTTTACCTTTCATTTCCATGGCCATAGCTTGTTTGGCTACTCCATAAACTGGACACCAAATGGCAGACTGTGTATCAGTGTTTGTGATTTTTTCATGCTAGTCTTTTGGAATTATTTTTTTTATTCGGTGGAAATCAAGGAACGTTCCCTTTACATCGAATAATTCTTTCATTTTTTCAAATGTCATTAATTTCCCATTTTTTGTCCAATAAGTTTCGAATGAATTTTATTTTTCTTAATTGCCAGTTTTATTATAAGGACTGACTTTCTAAGGTTACATCTGTGCCATAATGTTTCGTCAATTATGTCTTTAATCGTATTGGGTTCGATTTTCTTGTGTAATAAATGCCACACACTAAAATATTCTTCCAATATCTATTATATACGGAATTGTTTATCTGATTGACCATGTTGTTCCCATTATCCCAACTTAAGCTTAATTCCATTTTAAGGTCTTGTTTTTATGTATGTTCATTTTTTGTTCGTATATAAAAGTCTTTTAAGTCACGAGAGCTTCAAAGTTTGTATAAAGATATCCACATTAACCATTTTCAACCCACCAGTTTCATATCCTTGGGTTAGTATACTTCGTTTATTTCTGTCTGTTCCACGATTCCATATGAAAGCGAACAATAATTTGTTAAGGTTTTTAATAGAGTCATCAGGTGGGTTTGGTAATGAAAGGAATAAATAATTTAATTTGGATAGGACGACTGAATTGATTACCGTAATTTAACCCGTTAAATTTGTATTTTACCATTTGTTCAGTTCCTTTTTCAAGTTTTCCAGTTTGGCTAAATGATTTTGTTTCCCTATTTCGTGTTTATTTTGTGTAGATAAACTAACACCTAATACTGTAAAGTCTGTCACCCAGTCTAGCTTTATATCCTGGCATAGTTGTAAGTCGGAGAGTGACCTTCTACCGATCCAATGCAGCTTTGAACATCTGAAGCGTAGCTTCAGCCGAGGGCACGGGTCCGGGCGGGGGGTGTACCAACGGCACGTAAATAAGACAAAAAAATATTCCTACAGACATTCACAGATCCAAAGGCGTTATCCAAAATAATAATTCGAATAGTTCGGTAATTGCAAGAGCACTTTCCATGCCAAATATCAAATGATAAAATTCAAGTAAAAATTATATAGCTAGCAAAAAAAGAAAAGTTACATGAAAGAGAGAAGCGGTCAACAGTTTTCAATGATGTCGGGAAGACGGTCCAAAGAATTTTAAGAAATACGAAAAATATAGGAAGTCATGATCATTCCATGATGTGAAAGGAGTATCTCTGTCCCGCTTTCAAATTATTTTAGTTGATATCTATACGGCCCCTAGCCCCGGGTTAAGTGGAATTAGACCCAACATCGACAAACAGGACAAAGATGTCAGGAGCCATTCGTAAAGAAAATAAAAGATTGCATACTACCAACTGAATACCGAGGTAGCAAACAACAAATACTAGGGAACTGATAATAACAGATACTATGGCAGATTTCGTCATTTTCATGCGCTCGTTTGTCATTATTTAGCGTTAGATGACAGTACAGATGGCGCTACGATCACCTGTTTTCTTTCATGGCAGTACAGATGGCGCTCTAGTAACATGTTATTCAAGTACGTAACTACATGTATACTTGCTATAAAACAGGGCAGTTCATGACAGTACAGATGGCGCTTAAGGAGGGGCATATAGAGGCCGATGGATGTTCCTGTAAATGAAGCTGTGTAATTTATAATAGATTTTTAGTACGATACACAATACATAGCCTTATGCCGCTAGTCCTGCCTCAGATATAGTAAACAACTTCACTTATTCAATGGAAAGGTGTGGGTGTGTGAGCATCAAACCTCAATGTTTAGTTCATAATTTGATGTCCATCCTCAATGATTCCAAATATTTTCCCAAGACGAGAAATTGCGTTGATGAGATCACACTTTAAAAGATTAGTTTATCAGGATATATATTGCTGGCTATACATTAATGTATTTAAACAGACTAAAGAAATATATTTCTTTAGTTTATTTTTATTATTAACTCTTCAGACATCTTATTACTTTCTGACTGGAACGCTATAAACAGAAATAGTAGTATAATCAGAAATAGACATGCGTGTATCACAGGAGTAAAATTAATATACGCCCGCTATTCATAAGACCTCGATGTTAAGCTCATACTTTGATGACATAGCTCAAAAACTCAAAATAGTTTACCAAAGAGGAGCATTCCTGAAGCATGACGAGAACCATAGTAGTAAGGTTTTCATATACGCAATAAACAAATTACGCTCTGAATGCCTTATACTTTATGAGGATTTCGTAATATAGCTTCAGGGCAAAGGTTATCCAGGGATTTCAAATCGACCAGATTAACGTCCTGGTCTATTCGCTTGATTCAAAAGCGCTTGCTGCTCTTCTCTGAAGCTTAATACTTTTGCAATATGCGATGTTACAAGACGTAAAACTGTAAAAGTGTAATAAATAGTTTTATTAGTAAGGAAAATCTATCCAGTATTCTGCACAGCAAAATGTCATGCATACCGACCCTTAAAACAAACCAAGTGAATTTGAGAAATTGACTGTATTGATCCATTGAAACAGGGGTTGCCAATTCTTAAGATGTCCACATGGGCAGAAGTCCCCGTAATTAAATCATAACCACCATCAGAATGTCCCACCTTTGATTGATTTGGTGCCAATAATGCAGAGGTTTAACAACAACAAATGACATCTCTTGAGCAATTTATTTGTAAATGATAGTTGTGTTGATGTGATACCATTATGAAATTTAACCTGCATCGCATCTATATATTTACATTATAGAGAAAGAATGGAATTCGAACTCGATTTTATGAACAGACTGAGACAGCAAGTTTTCGATAGTTCAACTTTATACATCATCCAGAGACAAAAAGAAAACAAGATTGTCGGATCAATCATCTGTTCAATTCCTGACTTGCACTCGTAGATAGAAGAAGTGAGGTAGTTAAAGTCGACAACAGTTACTTACAAGTGACGTCTCATTGCCCCATCAAATCAGATAGGAGCTTTCATTAGCAAAGTAAGCGGCAGTGTAACTAGATGTAGATTGGCATACACCAACGTCGTCCAACTAAATAATCTGGACGACATCGTAGATACGTTAACGAGTAGATGCGCCACGTTTGTCAGACCTAATTTGTAACCGGCTTATTCATTGGCTGCTAGCCCAATTAAATGTTTGTCACATTTTTAAAGCCTTTTGTGACAAAGGTGGATATGTTTTAGACTAACATTGTCCAGGTCGACTCTTGGCCTGGAAAGCTGGGTTGTATATGGTATTGGCTACAGAGAATATTACCAGGACGACAGACGATATGCCTGCATATACCAGAAACATATCCCGAGTGCCTATGACTTGAATCAACACACCACTTAGCAGGAAACCTAGACTTTTCCCTAACATGACAACAGCATGGACGATTCCTGACATTTGTGTTTGAGTTTCTGGCCCGACTTGACTGCTCATGTAGGACATAATGGAGCTCCACATACAGGCGAACACTGCTCCTGAAATGATAAAAAAAATGTATGCCCCAGTAAGAGCTTTAATAATAGAAGTCCTGTATTTTCGTAATTTTGAGATAACACTTAATTAGTTTGAACAGATTCTAGTTCAGAATTGTGCATGCTGAAACCCGTCCAGGAATTAAACCCAAGACCGTCAGAGTAAGGAACCGAATCGCCAGCAGTAAATACCGGCCACCTACACCACCCGACACAAAAATAGAAGGTTAGTCAGCTGGAGTGTAGGTAGTGGACATTCAGTGCCCTTCTGATAAGAGAGTGACACAGTTCCCAAAGCTGACACGATGAGCTTTCTGATCTACAATCTGTTCAAACTAAGAAAGTGTCATCCAAAAATAACGAAAACACAGTTAATCTTCACTTTCTAGCTTTTTAAAAGACACAAAAAGTATTCTTAATAAAGTGCCTTTCTGGCCACAGAGTCTTCAATTGGTGTCATACGTCTTTCTTGTGTTACTTCTCTCCAATGAGAATATTAGGGCAACAGAAAGCCCCCTCAGTCAGCTCCAACAGGTCTGAATGACGGGGTAGCAACACGTGAGGCTTTACAGATGGAACAATGCAATTGTTAACAAAAAAGTCTTTATAATTGGATCATTGTGATTATAGTATTCACCTTCCAATATTTCAACAGGAAGAATATAGATGGGGTTGACGATCAAGGAGAATAGAACGAATCGACATATATAAGAAAAGATACCAGCCCCGACTAGTCTTGTCTCACCAAATACTTCGATTAGTTTCGGCGTGGCGAAGAACACAAGAAACTCTGTTGTCGTACTGACACATGTCGCAAATCCGATCATAATTGGAGAGGCACCTGAAATTAAACAATACAACAGTGTCAGGCAAATTGAGCCCGTTTAAACAGTTCTGCTTATGTTGAC
>JARFOD010012523.1:0-11329 GCA_031763545.1 Mopalia muscosa
GGTGGCCGGTCACCCCCCCCCCCCCCCCCCCCTCCCCAGCAAAACACCCCTGTAGCAGAATGCTATACGGCATAGTGATTGTGTCAATCTGGTGACCTATATGGTACTGCACATTCGAACAGCTCAGCCGGTGATTGGTCAAAATACACAAATGTTGTTGTAATATATAGTTTTATTCTTCCGATAAAATTTTTGTTACAAAATTAAAAATAAATGTTTTCTGTGTAAAACTAGGTACATGATGTGCACTCATAAGCGGACACAACAGGCAGATCAGCATCATTTACGATGTGCGCTCCTGATGAACTCTTGCTGTGTCTAGTAAATAATACTTGGCAAGCGAGAGCTCATCAAATCAAATTGTTTGTTGTTTTAAGTTCAGACATATTTCATTGGTTTTCTTAATTTCATTTTAATTAAATAAATTTGGAATATTTCTCCCTGAATAGACATAAAAGGTTAATTCTATATCGTCGTGACATTCACAAAACTGTATTATTTTTATTTCAATTTAATCTGGATATAAACATGAAATTGAAATTACTCCCGTTGTCCTAGCATCAACTAAATATACCTCCTAGTGGCTTTTGTGGCACACTTCTGTGGTACTTTGTACTTTTCGAAGGTAAACTTCAAAGAAAATAAACGCCATTGGTAACTCTCGTGAGCTCATAACTGAATGTGATTGACTGTATAAGCCTATAACCTCAGTGATTTTATTTTTATATCTGGTTGGTTTTTTCACACTTTCATTTGAAAAGCTAATGGTAAAAGTCTCTCTTTTTTATTTATCTAATATATGCACAAGAAACTGGTCTGTACAAATTAAGAACTCCCACTGTGCAAACACACAACTTTGTGACAGGGACAGCTATAGTGTTTGCTGGGCTGTGATCGCGAATGTTCGGTACAACGGTTTTGTTTTCTGTCAATTTTGAAAAAAAACTAACTATAATTTCCATTGCCTAACGTCTGCATCCCCAACTTAGTCGATATGACCACGTAGTCCTGCTTGATGAAAGCCTGTTTCCTAATTCTGATATAATGTAATAACTAGCATACTATTTAACTTTAAAACCGATTAGTATGCAAGGTATCCACATTTACAATTAATCTTTTTAACCTTTAATTCTTTAGTTTTCTATAAAATATCGTAACCGATTAGTATGCAAGGTATCCTCATTTACAATTAATTTTTTTAACCTTTAATTCTTTAGTTTTCTATAAAATATCGTAACCGATTAGTATGCAAGGTATCCACATTTACAATTAATTTTGTTAACCTTTAATTCTTTAGTTTTCAATAAAATATCGTAACCGATTAGTATGCAAGGTATCCACATTTACAATTAATTTTTTAACCTTTAATTCTTTAGTTTTCTATAAAATATCGTAGAAAGTTTGAACTATTGTATTGTTCAAACTCATGTCTGCTTGTATGCGAGCCATTTTGAATTTTATAGGTTGTATGTATTGCAAGTCAGTCGCTGTGTTCATCGTGTCTTAAAAGCATGTATTTTTTTGGACGGTGAACTATTGGGGTTTTTAAAGCAAATGCGGAGCATTTATTTATATAGCCGTGGCATTTGTCTACTAACGAAAGAAGAAAAAAAGATTTTTTTACTGCATAGAACATTTATATTCGGCGTTTATATTAATCGGCATTGCATCCGTTTCGAAACATGCCGAACACAAATAAAGCTGGATACGATCGTTTTTATGAAAATTTTTTTGAATGTAGACAAATCTATCCCTTGTATGATTGATTCTACCAGGGCATTAGCTGAATATTTTGTAAACAAGAAAACATGAATCTGGGAAAATATCAGTGACCAATATTAAAGCACTATAATTCGGCTGAATTTCATCAAAAGCCGGCTATGGTCTGAGTCTGATTGTCAATTCACCTCACGCCAGTTTTTAATAATAATCCAAATTTTAAACAAATGATCAGCAAACTTGTTTCTCAGCTGAAAGAAGACAGAACTTCAACTTTTCCCAGAATGCTTGCTTCAGAGTTTAGTCGGTCTTTCCATGATCAATATCTATGACGAGGAATGGATTGATTTGCTCTTTGGACCAGACTTTCAGGAGTTATTGATGAATAAGAGAAAAAGTAAGTACAGATTTTTAAAAACTTATTTTCCCATCCATTCTGCACATTGTGTTAATGTATTTATTTAATGTCAAAGTTTAATGCTGTCAAAAACAAAATAGTCGTATGCATGGTGTTAAACACCAATCAATCGAGTATCTAGCTAAAATATTGGACCGGATTGCATATTTTCACAAATTCCCCATAGCAATATGGCTACTGTTTCATAATTTTAACAATCTTTATACATAACGTGCAGAATTTGTACTTGTTCTATTGATAGGTTAGAAAGATGTTTATTTTCGACGTGACCTATTCCAGATAAATCAAAGTGTTGGGATAGACCTACCTGGTTACCAATGTAACAGATTTGTAGATGATTCTGCTACACCTGTGGAACAATTGGTAAGCAATAGGTTAGTCAAACACTTGTCGGCTCTTTAAACCATCCATTCGACTTTACACATTTCTTCTTTATACACGGCCGTGGTTTAATGGTATTGAGTGCGCTTCCTTAACTGAACCTGCCGTGATTTACCATTCACTGGATCGAGTCTGCCTGTCTACCGTCAGGTATATGAATGAGTCATATGTTGTGTCTCCGGCAATCGGTTGGGCGTTTTTTCGAGATCTTACGGTTTTCCACAGTTATAAGGCTATGTGCAGTCAGTGTGAAGTGGACAATCTGTCGTCATATAAGTGAAATTCTCGCGAGTACGACATTAAACCCTAATGAAACAAACAAACAATCTTTATTCTGGTGGCTAGTAGGATATATATGTGTGATTATGCTTTCTGTGCTCAAGAACGATACCAAGCCGGTTTGTTGGTGCATCTGTCACGTGTGGACTAACTAGTTCCGACAGTCGTTGCTCAGCGGCTACAAGTTGAATAAGCAATCATATGGATCCAAGATCTACGTTAATAAAGTGAAACATGAGTGTTGTGGACAGAAGCCAGATTGATTGTCATGAAGCAGATAGTGGAAGAGATGTATTCATAGAGTGAATTGTGTGCTAGGAGGATCCCAAACAACTTGATTCAAAACGAAAATTGCCACTCAAGAGATGGAAAACTCATCAACATATATATCGGAATATATTTTAAGCCATATTTTTCTGTCAAAAGAATGTGAGCACTCAAACCTGGAAGTGGATCTTTGGTGCCCTAGAAATGATATTCAAGTGAAACATTATCTAATTGCAATCTCAGAATTGTACAACCTTTTATTTTTTTTGTGGGCATTTTGGAGGGAGCTTCATGCTGCCCTAGTACTTTTGGGAGCTTACTGGAAGCTAGCTTTGTTTTGTCTCTCCATTCATTTGTACCTCAGTAGAGCTACGGAAATATGTAATGATTTATTGTCGAGATTTGGCCACCACTGCGCAAACAAGTTTTGCTCAGCTTATCAAGGATCTCTTGATGTTCAGTAATCGGTCGAATGACACATCCTATTAATTTAAGCCTTATGTGCCCATTCTAGAGGAAAATATCAAAAGTCAGTCCGACATTGACACCATTTGGCTTACCGTTTACATCAGTGGCCATCAGGGTTGTCTACTTTCACAAACACCTGTAGCCCCGTGGGGGAGCAGGTGGGCCATGGCCCTGCAGAATACTCCCTCGGCTTCCTCGGTCGATCATAAGAGGCAAAAAAGAGGTTGCTTTCTGCTGCCCTGGTGTTTGCAGAGCTAAAGGGTAACGGGAAGCAGATTTGTTTGTGATGTTCTGTAATTCTGTCCGTCATCATATACATGAAACACCCTTGAGTACGATGTTAAACACCAATCAAACAAACAAACAAACAAACACCCGTATGATGGAGTCTTGACAGGCGACTGCATGGTTTAGATTTGGGGATTTAGTTTGTGAGAGGGGGGATGGTAACAGACTATCAATACAAGGAACACTTGTAGCTTTAAAAAATTGACATTTTCATAAAGGAATATCATCTTTGCTCAGGGCTGACATAAAACAATTATTTGTTTACTTACTCAAGGGTACTGGTGACAAGAAATTGAATAGTAGCATGCATTTTTCACAAATAATTTAATATCTACATGGGTTTCCAGTTTGATTCTTGATTCCACGGCTTGCGAGAGAGAAGAACAAAATGGCCGCCCTGTGCATCTAGAAGAAAAGTTTTGTTTTCAAGTGGAATTACTATACTCATCATTGCTACTTACCTCCAGTATGATGTAAGAAGATATTCCAAAACTACCAGTAAGCTTTTCAACATGTTTTAAGTATTCCTGAGGCAAATTTGTTGATTAAAGAAAAATCAAACTGCACAAGTTAATTATTACCCAATAGTAGTTGATGACCAGTCAACCTGTACAGCTCTGGACTTCAGTGGGTTTACTCATGCAGACTTACAAACCAGCAATACAAGCTACAAAGAGGTGTGGAATCCTTTAATAGATGAGACATTTACCAACAGTATAACAGTTGAGCTGAGAAATGGATGTGTGACACCAGTAAGAGGCTGCTCAACTCCAGTAGCAAACCTGAATCAGAAGACACCAAGTTTCCTGGGCACTCTCCACAACAATGCAGATAAAAGTGTCTGCACAAACTCAACACTGTCAAAATGTTTCTGTGATAGCTGTTTCACAAGTTTAACAGAAGAAAACAGAGCCCTTGTAAAAAAGAATACAGAACTTACAAAACAGTTGGACTCCATTCACAAGCTCTATTTAGACTGGAGAGTCAAAAGTCTGGAGTTTGAGCTACAGGAGGTAAAGGCACCTACATCTAACATACCAAGTAAGACTGTGGTCACAGCTGGTGACAAAACAGAGCTTAAATTAACAAACTCATGTCCTAGTGTGACAAAGAAAAGTCTGACATCAACTAAGAAATCAGAAGCAGGTAAACATCAGTTGCCCCATGCTGAATTGGAAAATAGTACGAAATTAAGCCAAAAGACTACCTCTATTCGAGTGATTACTGGGGCTGGCAGGGCTTTCCATAAAGAAATTAGTACCAATCCCCAACGGAGAAGCATACTAATCATTGGAAGTTCAATTGTTCAAGGAATCAAACCCCGTGGACTGAAGAAGGGGGTGCAGGTGTGTACACTAAGAGGGGGGTGTATTAGTAACATAGAAGAAAAACTTGTGCAAATGAGACCCTTAGGCCAGTTTGAAACTATCATACTACAAGTTGGAGGAAATGACTGTGCGTCAACTGTTTCTGAAGCAAAAATTATGTCTGATTATGACAGTCTGTTAAATACGATAGATAATGATTCGCCAAACACTTCCATCATTATATCAGGAATCACACCAAGAATGAACCTGCCCATTAGTTTTAGAAAAAGAGTGTCCTCTGTAAATGAAAAACTGTTTGAGTTAGCTGATTACTATGGCCTTGGCTATGTGGATACAGTTACAGGATTCCTGCTACCAAATGGGAATATTGATAGAGAAATGTTTGTCGGAGATGGTGTACACCTTAGTGCCAGAGGAACGTCTCATTTATTAAAAGTGATAAATGAAATCACCAGTATCTTGCCACTCACTCATGAACGCCCAAAAGTAACCCACGCTTCTCAGTCACCTCCAGTTCGCTGTCACCTGTGTGGTGAGACGAACCATAGAAAGGACACATGCTGGCACAGCCACCCTGTTATATGCAGAACATGCCGGAAGCCTAGTCATAAATCCAAGGATTGTGGTAAAAAGTGAGAAGTGGGCCAGGAATCTATAAACCTACCAAAGGATGATGTGCCTGGACTTTTACTATGTCCAAGTAGTGCTCAAAAGGACTTGACAAACACTGTGATAAATACTCTTAAAATCCCTTGTGTTCATACATTTAGCACATACGATACAGTGCCACAAACTATTAGCTTGGAGGATAACTCTGTCACCCATGCTAATAATTCTAGTAAATGTCATAATACTGTGACCCAAAATAATCCACACATAGTGCCAAAGATGGATATCTTGGAACTGTTTTGTATATATCACTATTTAACACCATTTCAATGTTTGCCATATATAAATGTCTTTAATTATCTTTCAACTAGTGCTGAGGATTGTATGAAGGGAGAGAATCATACATACAAATACTTTATTTTCTCAAAACTCAGATTTTACAAACAAAGAAGCCAAATGAATGTATTCGGCCTGCAGGCTAAAGGCCTTAGAGCCAGTCACTTAAATGTTCAGCATATACTCAATAAAATAGAAGAGCTTAGATCTATTATGTCCCCACCAGCTAATGAAATTGATGTTCTAGGGTGCACAGAAACATTTTTAAAGATAAGTACAAAAGACAAACAGATACATATTGAAGGTTTTAAAACACCTGAGCGCAGAGATAGATTTAGGAAAAGAGGTGGAGGTATAGTTGTTTACATCAGAGAAGACCTCCCACATCAGAGGAGAAAAGATTTAGAACACGAAAATATTGAAGTGATATGGATTGAAATCACAATACCACATGTTAAACCAGTACTGGTTGGATACCTGTACAGACCACCTAATTCTAAAATAGTGTGGATAGATGAATTTGAAAACATGATGGAAAAAGTGTTCTGTGAATCCAAAGAAATAATTTTACTTGGTGATTTTAACTATGACAACATTGAAAACACAAACAAAAAATGGGCAAACTGTATAGAATCACTAAGTCTCCATCAGCTAATCAAACAACCAACCCGTGTAACAGAAAACTCAAGTACATTAATAGATCACATATATGTGTCTAACCAAGACAAAGTACAAATGGCCAATGTTCCTAAATTACATCTGAGTGACCACTATCCAGTGTGTATTGTATATAAAAGTAATAACAAAATCCTAAAGTCTCGTAAACAAAACCATCAGTCAGTTAAATTCAGACACCTAAAGAATTTCAATATAGAAAGATTTTTAGGTGACCTTCAAGACAAACCCTGGGCGTCCTTGAATGTTATAGATGACCCAGAGAAAAACCTCAACAGCTTTCTCAATATGTTTAATGATGTTCTTAATATCCATGCACCCATAAGAGAAAGGAGGGTAAAAAGTATAAAACTTCCTGAATGGCTTAGAGATGAGGAAGTCTCAGAAGCTAGAAAATTAGTGACAAAAACCATATAGCGAAAGATTTTGAAAATGCAAGGAAATGGAGAAACCGAGCAAACTGCCTACTGCATAAAGCAAAAAAGAACCACTTTGAAAACTTAATAGAAAACAACAAAAACAAACAAGATGGCATATGGACTATTCTCCGTGAACTAGACCCACGTAATCAAATAAAACCTCTAAGTAGACTAATGGTTAATAATGACAGCCATCACAGCCCAGCTTCAACACTTAATAAAAAGTATGTAACAGATAAGAAAACGATAGCAAATGAAATGAACATCTATTTTACTAATATTCCCAGCCAAATTTCCCCAGTAACTCATACTCAAAATTCAAATGAGGACACCAACCAAAACAGCGAACTAACAGAGTTTATAAAAATGAAATTGCCAGAAGACACAAATTTCTCCATACCACCAATGAGACTTGAAACTGTACATAAATACCAAACAAACTTGAATACCAAAAAAAGCAAAGGTCCTGACCGTATAGGCCCTAAATTTTTGAAAATGTCAGCTGCTTTTATAACAGAACCCTTGACGCAAATAATAAATCTAGGTATAAGTAAGGGAGAATTCCCTGAACAATGGAAACAAGCTAATGTTGTAGCGATTTTAAAGTCTGGTGATGGTGAGCTGTCAGAAAATTCCCGTCCCATATCTATTCTGTCGACAATCACAAAAATTATTGAAGGACATGTTCACGATGAACTGTATCACTATCTCACAACTTACAATTTATTATGTGAAGCCCAATCAGTTTTCAGAGAAAACCGTTCCTGACAAAGTGCTTTAACTAAGATGGTTGAATGATGGCTGTCTGCAATTGATGAAGGGGGCATTGTTGTTTGTGGTAAATTAGATTTTAAAAAAGCATTTGACACTGTTAACCATAAGAAAGTCATACAAAAACTTGGAATTTATCAACTTGACAAGACATGTTTACAATGGATGAAGTCTTATCTTTTTAACAGGCAACAGTCTGTTAAAATAGATAATGTACTATCGGACCCTTTACCCATTCAAGCTGGTGTCCCTCAGGGGTCTATTCTAGGACCACTGATCTGCATTACATATGTAAATGATTTATTGCTCTGTAGTACAACTTGTACTATGGATCTATATGCTGATGACACCACCATCTCTTGTCATGGAAATGATGTTACTGGTCTAGAGAATACTATAAATCAGGACCTGCAAACTTTAGAAAGGTGGTGTCATCACAACAAAATGTATCTCAATATTTCTAAATCAACTATTATGTTACTAGCGAAAAAAGAAAAACTTTAAAAAAGGCAGAATTGGGGAAGCAGAATTACAAACAGTTTGTTCTGACAAAATCTTAGGATTAATTATAGATGAAAAACTTAATTGGCAAGATCACATCGACATGGTGTGTGAAAAGATATAATCCAAACTAGGAGTGTTGTATAGACAGAGACATCTACTACGTAGAAAAGCTAAACTTTTGTACTATAACTCCTACATACTTTCCCACATGGACTACTGTGTCACAATTTGGGGAAATGCCAATAAATCTTAAATAGAAAGAATATACAAACTTCAAAAACGTGCTGCCCGAATCATACTAAATGCTTATTATCTTAAACCAAAATCCAGTTACCTTTCTCAAAGCCTCATGTTTAGTGGAGCTAAACTTTACAATAGTCTAAGCCCGGAATTAGGAAAAGCCCCATCTAATTCATCTTTCCAATCACTCATGATGAATTTCTTAAAATATAAATATTACTAACCCTTAATTTAACCTTTTATTTATCTATCTCTAAAGTAAGTTGTAAATATTTTATAAATGTACATATATATTTACATACATATGTGTATTTTATTTGATTTTATTTATTTATTTTATTTTTACTTATTTTTTATATATATATCACTATTGTATTATTTGTTTACTATATAGTTAAATGTACTGATTTGTTATCTTAAATAATTTTGTTCCCAGAGGGCCTCAGGGAAGAACAATGCTTATATAATCCAGGCGCTGTTAACGGTTATACTACCCTGGGTAACTCGTCATAACTAACTCAATGATACTGTACTTGAAGATGAATAGCGAATCACATCTGTGAGAGACACGTTAAGGGAGATCAGTGGTCATGTACGAATTACAACCCAGGTATGCATGTCATTCGGTCATTGTAGAATTTGTCAGTCACCTTGTTATATTTTTTTGCCGCTATAACTCAATATATTTAGTTTAAGGGTTAACTTTAGTGTTGCTTTTACACGTTTATAAATAGAAAATTGCCATACAGATTTTCGACCTTAGCATCAGCAGGTATCACTTGTTTTTGATTTGAAGTAAACCGTTACAGGGGATCTCCAACAGTTCAGCCCTGAAGCATACTCCCTCGGCTTCCTTGGTCGATCGTAAGAGGCGAGAAAAGAGGCTGCTTTCTGTTGCCCTGGTGTTCGCAGAGCTAAAAGGTAACGGGAAGTAGATTTGTTGTAATGTTCTGTATTTGTATTTCAAAATTCTACTATCAGAGTTAGATCTGCTTATGACCTGTTTCTGTTTTGTCTTGTCTTTCTGTGTTGCCAGTAGTGGTTTCCTTCACCGAGTGGACTGGCACACTGTCATGAGTGAAATAACCTTAAGTACTGCGTTAAACAAACAATCTCAAATATCATGACCATCCGAGCTGCAGGTTTTGTGTCGTCATGATAATTAAGATGCAATCACTTTTTGAAGCAATACGAAGGTCTGGTCACCCAAATCAAACAAAAGATATAAAAATGTTTAAGTCTCTGGAGTTGATCGAGGACCATGTTTGTTGACCCTAAAAGTATTGGATTTGAGGCTTGATGTAATCAATTTTCTGTGTGTTAATAGAGGATGACCGCAGTTGTGGGTATGGCGTATCTCGTCAGCAGGGTCCTGTTTGCCAAGGGGTACTACACTGGAGGTAAGTCTGCCGTTTTGTTTTTTGGGAGCGGATGGTTTGGGGATCATTCAACATCGTTCTATCACAAACTTTTGTATATGTACCTTCATCTGTTAGAGCGCTGGCTCAGAGTTTGAGACAACTGGTAGCAGCAGTAGCAATGCTGTCTTTGCTTAGCTCTATGGGCAGATGGCTGGAGCGAGCTTCATGTTGCCCTGGTGCTGTCAGAGCTAAACGTGAACAGGAAGCCGATCTGTTTTTTTTTTAACTCGCCTATACGATGTAAGGAGGGCTTATGTCATACGTTGGCGAAATTTTATACACAGTTTGCCTGATTGGAAAGGAAGACATAATTTAAGTTATATGGAATTCTGTGACTATTAATTATGCTAATTAGGTGATATTGTTTTTTACAAAATGGCGGACAATTTGTGTTAAGCACTATATATTCAAATTGAATAGACTTTTTTCCTAAAATTTTGGTTAATTGTTCCACAACATGAAAGAAGAGGTATACTGTCTGTTCAACATATTAATTATTTTAACGAGCTTTTTAAGTAACTTTGCGTTAAACACCATACATTGTATCTCCAAATTGAATAGCTTGTTTGTCCTGAAATTTTAGGCAAATGTCACACAACATGGGGGGAGACAGTCATTTTCAGTTCAGCTAATTACATGCATAATAATTACTCTTAATGGGCTTTATGCATAGATATTAAACCATTTTGCATTTTTACCTTTACGGCGATGGAATGCATTCCCTTTCATTGTCGGAAACTTGCTGCCAAATATTTTTGGTGTCTGTATTGCACCCTGTATTTGTCCCTTCTTGTCTTTGTTTGTTGACAGTGGTGTCAAGGGTGGTTTCCTTCACACTTTGGGCTGGCATGTCAACATATAAGTGAAAGACTCTTGAGTATGACGTTTAACCCCAATCAAACAAACAATACTTAGCTCTATGGAGGGAGATTAACTTTACAACACTACAGTATCAAAACACATCACATTTTATGGTTGTACAAGTGTCAATTATTGTTGGAATACACCGCTGAAATACCCTTAAGCATGGTATAAAATACCACTTATCAATAACAGAGTTAGAATCTCGGTGGAGACAGGCAAACTGTTCTATCTCTACAATTAAATATGTATATATTTTTTTGCTTGACTACCTATATTCGTGCCCCATGAGGGAGCGGGTGGGCCATGGCCCTGCAGAATACTCCCTCGGCTTCCTCGGTCCAT
>JARFOD010012534.1:0-11328 GCA_031763545.1 Mopalia muscosa
TTTTACTGGCCGTAAGCCCATGGCTCATTGGTACAAAATACATGAAAATTTATAACACAATCCATTATATACTGCCTATCCCCCCCCCCCCCCCCGGGCTTGTTCATTAACCACGACCATTTTCAGTGTAGTGGTATTTGCTTAAATGGCGTAAGTTATGCAATCGTAACCAGCTGTTTAAATACTCTGGAACTATCCTACGATTGCATTCAGCTAGCTGTAGATCAATTTAATTGCTTTTTTGAGACATATTTTCAAATGTATTGTTAAATAAAAAAATGCATTATTTAATGTTGACCCGCATTACATATTCTCAAATGTGGCTAAAAGTAGTGCCCCGCTTCATGGCTTCCCGTAAATATAGTGATGGTTAATCGGGTTAATCACAAAGTTCCCAGTCTGTTTAAAATAGATGTATGGAAAATGTATAACAACGAAGATGAGGAGCCATTGACAGTTGATTAGGTCTTGTCCCGGTCTTAGAGCGTTGTCCGGGATAAATATTTTATCGATCTAAAGTGGTTTTACATTACTAACGTTAAAACTAAAAAAAAAATATTTGCTTTCTGATGATATGCTATATCCTATATCAATACACAAGTAGTGTCATTCCGAAAAAACGATAGTTTCATTTTGACTGCTCAATATTTCAGTATTTATTATGCCTTAATCAGGACACTAACAATGTTTATTTTCGTTTTAGGGTTCTAGAGAACAGATCGTCTAGAGGCTATCGCGTGGTTCTCTTCTGACCTGTTAATGGTTGTTTTCAATATCTCATCACCTCGGGCGTCATGCAGTTGCTGCTGACTCTATAAAGTTGTCGTTCAATAGATGTCTTCATCTATCTAACAGGAAAGCCGGAGTGGCTGAAGGCCGGTAGAGACCGAACTTTCATACGATGGGCATCCCAACTGAATCCATCATAGACTGATTGTTAATAGTCATGGTCTAGTAAGGTTTGTAAACAGCAGAGCCTACCAGCTGACCTACCTGAGTTAAACCTGTACGAGACAAGATTCCGACACCATGTTGTATGGGACAGGTTGAAACCTGTTGGTTGCAGACTGTAAGAATTTAATTTAAATTAAAAGTTTCCAAATCAAATCATAGGCTATAGATGATTGTTTATTGACATGTTTCTGTTTTTTTCTAAATTTAACATCGCAGAAAAACCTGGAGATTTGCACATTATGCTGTTTATACCATACACAACGATATAACTGGTTTCCAATTCAGACCAACATCTTTTCTTTATCATTCTTATTCAAGACATCTGACGGAGCAGTGACTGGTCTTTAAATGACTGGAACATTGCCGAGACTGGTGTATATATAATGTTTTTCAGTTTATCTCGGGAACGATTTTGTTCTGAGGTTTTATTCTGCTCCCCAATAATTATCGGTGGACCCAGGGTTTGAATTAAGTGGTTTGTCGTGTGGACTGCTAGACTCACAGGCTGTGAAGCCTACCTGAGTGTGGACCTCGGGTATATAAAGAAGTGACAAGTGTTGTTTTTACACGTTTTCCTCATTGTTTTCCTCATTGTTGACCATCGTATACCTGCTAAGGGCTTTGAGTGGAGCGATACTGTTTATTTTATCACTGAAGGAAGTTTATCAAAACATTTCACATTTTATGGTTGTGCTATTTTCAATTATTGACGGAAAACAGCTCAGTCTTATCAGGGAAATATCTTTGAGAACCGAGTAAAACACCATCCAAAATAGTATAAAGTATAAATTAAGTTGACAATCTGCCTTCATATAAGTGAAAAATAATTGAGTATGATTTTATCAGCAAACACGGAAACAATTATAATTGCTTTTAGTGAAAGTGAAAGTGCCAGGTTCAAAACTAATCGAACAAACATACCATTCGTGTTCGGTTGTGTATAGACTAACGGCGGAGAGACACAGCTAGATATGGCCCTTAGACACAGTTAACCATAACATTGAATTATCAATGGTTTAAGAAAAGAACAGATTCAACCTGATTCATCGAGGTCTCGATAATGATAATGTAGGGTCGGGTTTTTTTTGTCCAGAGATTGAAAAAGTGCATCCGTTCCCTATTTAACAATTTCACATTTCGTTAATAAATTTTGGCCATCATGGGTTTATGTAAAAAAAAACTGAAACATTCGTCAGTTCTTTTCTGCAACTCCGGTAATATCATCACTCGCTTTAAAATGTTATCTGGTATATGGCAGCTGTATATTTTGTCTAGAAATCAGGATTTCTTTATGTCAAATAAAACTGCCTCAGTATTGAGTTCAAAGCCCAATGCAAACTGGTGATATTTGTGGACATAGTTCATGGATCTAATTCAATTTTCCTTCCGCTTAATCTTAATTCATATTTCGTGTCTTTAGTTTCACTTGTCGGATCATCACGGTTTGATCGACGCTGGCTTCACCGATCAAATTACATATAAACGAGGGTCGTGAATTACAACGTATGGCCCGGTCAACAAACACACGTCTAATCCACTCTCTATAGGACCTAACCACCAAGTCTGATTTGTTACCGACATCGATTCTGAAAGAGGACACAAAGCCAATCCCATGAGATCAGGCATCGAATAAATCGGCAGCAAACCACACTTTGTGACACATCGTTAGATGGTATACCTGGAGGCACAACCTGTATTGTTCTGGAATCGATATCAAGCCACTACCCTATATAAACATGGTTATAGTCTGTCGCCAAACATTGGGAAAAGTAACGTGTCCAAAATTGACCGTTAGGTCATTCTTCATAAATTCATTTCATGACTCGCCTTGTCTCGTATTTAACGCAGCCGATCTGTTTGTCGTGTCTTTAGGCTGAGTCCTGTAAATGTTCTGTTTTGTTGTGAGTGGCGTCGAAAGCGGTTTTCTTGAAACATTTGGCTTACACGCTCTCGACACAGGCGCCCGAAGTACATTGTAACATAGATTATTGCTGTTGTATAACTACGTACAGTATAGCCTTTCAACACAACGATAATGGATATAGCGGTCCAACAGAATATAAAAAGCAAATTCCAAAGACGACAGCAACAAATAAAAACATATGAAAAATATTATTTACCTTTGTAACTTTGTCTAATACCCATCTGATAATTGAACTTAAGCAACAACGAGACAATTAACTAATATTAAGGCTTTCGTGAAATCACATGAACATACCTGTAAGTTCTAGCCGTCACTTTTATATTTTGTAAACAGCATCTGTCTACATATTTACATAGAAAATTTTGTTACTTTGTGTTCGCCTTCTATTTAGTCTTGGTAAAAGAGCCGTATACATTTCATGGGCCCCAAAAAACACAAAACAACCACATTCTAGTCTTCAACAGTGATTTGTAGATTGCAGATCAGTGTGCATAGTATTCTTGTTTCAGCAAATAAGAGCTCTGTTAACTAGGGGTCTATGATTTATTGTAACACTGTAACATGTAAAAGAAGCATGCACCTAGTTTTAAATCGTTAGTCAAATCATCATATGTAGGTTTAAGCTGTGAAACATAACTGGTTCTATCTGGGATAACTATACGATACTCAGGTGGATGGGTCGTTTCCAACGTAACAAACCAAAAACTGTATAGCAGATGTTAGTCATTTGTGAGTGTTGGGGCATCTTTTAGAAAAGGTAACTCAATTTACTCAGCAATTTATCGGCAATAAGGTGATTCTGGCTGACTCGAGAGAAATATAATATACCAAATCTGGGGGATAGGTTTTTAAAAACTATATTTCGGTTACTTCCTCCACGGAATACGCCCTTGGAATACGGTTTCTATTGCACAATATTGATTCTGAAATTCCCAGTATAGTCTTTACATGTTTAAACTATGGTCATATCCCGGATATACATGGTTTAAAGGCAGTTAAATCCACAGGCAACTTGTATCAAATCGAGAATGTCTGCGTTTGATTAAGGCGAAAGATCACTGATTTTCTACATAAACGTATTATTTACATTGCATTTTATCAAAGACAACCATTTATGTTGCACTTGCAATAGAGTATAGCCGGTAATTAGTTAATTTAAAAAGCGGAACCGACGTCATTACATATCACTTTAACAGTTTCAATGTTTTAAAATACCGATCGCATGCTATGATCTGTTCTGTAATAAATTATAACAACATGAAGTTCTTCACGCGATGTTCAACGTAAAAAGCAATATGAACTAATTGGCGATGTAAGTTTGTGTGTATCTATCGTTATATTCACTCCCCCTCTGTGTTTTATTCCATACACCTGTAGCCCATAACAAACGCTATATACCCACCCAGGTATCTATCTGAACGTTTGTCATAAAGAGATAATGTAACTGCGTTATAACATGCGCAGGTATCAGTTCTGTTTTCTTTGATTTACTTAATAACTCCACTTTCCATCATTGATGGTTAACCAAACACTCTTCGACGTTCTTGATGAAATAATGAGGACGCACCTTATCAAACATTTGAAATATTTATAAAAATAGCATTTACACAAAATGCCCGAAACTCAGTTAATGCAACACAATATTATTTTAACTGCAGATGTACGGAATGCCCCAGTTTAAACTCCAATTTACCCGATAAAATTACTATCCATATAAATGTTTTTATTCAAAATGGCATCCAGGTGATGAACCATTTAGTTTGCCTCATATAGGTATACTTCTAAATCTTCCTATGTGAGCCCAAAATGTGTTGAACCGAACAAATCGACCAAATTTGATGCCCTTAGGTGACATCTTATAGAATAAGCAAAGAAATACAATAATGTTCCCATTTTTATGAAACTAAACAGGTTTTGAACAGTTCAGTTTTGTGCTATTATCAGTCTAGGGGTTTATGTTCAAATGGCTTATCTTGGGCCTGTGTATTTTGTCTGTCCCATTCATTATCGTTTTCCATGCAGTTCTCCCTTTATCATAGTTTCATTGCCGTCAGCAAACCCAATCCCTTGTAATCTAATGTTAAATATGGATGTGTCTTTTATCAGTTCTCAGGGGATAACAAAACAGGCGTCAAATGGCTTTTATATGTCCCTTGTTAGATGTGTGCAAAGAATCAAAACAACTTTTCGTAATAAATGTGGACTTTTATAACTAAGATTCAACCTAAATGTATCGGTTAATTATGTAAATTATTTTGGATTGCGCAGTAGTAGCTTAAATACGAGTTGCAGTAGGAACCCTTTTTCTCACGTGGTGAGATGTTTTACCAACATTTGTTTTATCGTGTCTCCAGTGTTTTCTGGAACGCACTATAAGGTACTTAAGTTATACATTAGTGTGTGATTGTCAGGGAATTCCTGTCCTCCTGATGCTTAAGGCATGGGGCAACACTTAGCTGATATGCTTGAGGTGCCCATGGATTGCTTCTTATGATTGTCCTGTGTTGTCTTTGTTGGTTTGCCAGTGCATGGTGCATGAGGCGTTTTCTCCACCCATTGGGCGTGGCTGCCGTCATATCAGTGACAATATTCGACGTTAAAGCCAAATGAAGCACACGATTAACAACGATTTAATAAATGTATGCATACCTCATCATAATGCATAGGGTCAATTTTTTTGCCATTTGTAAGTGGAATTTAAAAGTCGAGTTCCTAAAATAGTAAATTCGATACATTAATAAACGATGTATGGATAGAAGTTGGAATGTAGTGGTTAATGAAAAAGAAATTGGAAATCGTTTGATTTTTGAAGATTTGATTTACTGTTTTTTGCAGGTCTACATGTGGTCTAGTTTTGCAGATTTGAAGATGTGGCTCTGCCTGATATATGTAGCGTATTGGGAATTTAACAAAACGCTTTATTCGTGAGAGTACCGGGAACGTATATGAATATATGATAGCACAATTACGGCTGATATGATAAGTGTATACAGCCCGTATAGAGACACGGGCTATTCCTATTTTCCTAATTGCGCTATTTCTAACCACCGGTTCCCCCCGGCCCCCCCCCCCCCCGGGTATATGTTTACTCTATAGATCGAGAAGAATGATATCCATGCATGCATGTCTGATTGGTAAAAGTATCTCATTTATACAATATGATATAAGTATTTGTGTGATAAATACTGTAATATTGTGACAAAATTTGACTGTGGCATATATGGATTTTAAACGCAAATGTCAGAACTGAAGACTATTGCCACTCCTTGGTAGGCCTAACACTGGTTGCCACACTGACTGTAAATATTGATCGATTCTATTGGTTAATCCAATGGATATCAATTCAAAGGTGTAAATAGTAAGTAATTTCCCTGCAGGTGATATTGTTGTATATACATAGTGTTGGTGCCAACACGTACATGTAGGTTATAGTTCAAATGCTTTTTTTTTTTAGTTTTGTTTTTGACAGAACACATAACTGAGAAATTTAGAAATTGCATTAACGTAATTATTATCGTTAGTTCTGCTCTTTAGAAATACACGCGAAGATAATCTTCTAAATACAAGTTTCTATAAGTTGTTTATGAGATTCAAATAATTTTATGTTCATGTACTATGAGTAGACAACCCGTAATTTGAGCTAATAGTTTACTGTATATATAAATCGCAACGTGAAGCCAAAAGCAGTCTACTGATAGACGTTTATTTCCCTGGTGGTGTTCACTTACAATTGTCAATGTCTGGCTCATCGTCTTTCCTATGTCCTACTTTATTTTAAACCTTGGGGATCCGTCTTTTCTGATGACAACAGTGACATTGAACTGTACGCTTTGAAGGTAGATCACATTATATTTTGTGAAATAAGTCAAAATTTTATTTATTATTTAAACGTACTGAGTCAGTTGGCACTGTAAAATGTTAATCTATATAATGGGTACGATCGTCACGTAAGGTATGATGTCACTTTCGGTGCGCAGTTTAGGGCTATGGGTTGGTTTATAGCGTTAGTTATATTTGCTGTAAGTGAAATAAGTGTAAGTCTTGTAACTTACAGGTTATTGTGAATCATTGGCTGAACTACATAGGGTGAATTAAAGACGAAAAGACATTCAGAAATGCGAATACTGATTGTGGTGACATATAAGAAGCAGATAGCGCAGATGATGCCCGTTCAGCTGTGAAATGCCTATAATTTAATTACCTTCCGCCAGTAACAAGCTGTTAGCTTATTCAGTTTTCACAAATATACTGTACAGATTTTCTATTGAACTATATGCCTATTTCTGTATACCGTTAAGCATGATATATATGTAGATATACTGAGACACTCTTCGATCATATCTTTTATCTGCCAGAATGTGCACAGTTGTTTTACTTATATTTATTGTTTAATTTGATTGCCAAACCTCACGGGTGTGATACATTGTAAGGCATGCTCCTTTTTACTGTTAGTCGTAAGAGTGGTGTGTGCGTAACTCCAAGTGAGGTACAAGGTCTGGGACGAATGCCTGGGCCCACTTGCACAAAACTTCCTTAAGCTAAGGTGACCTTAGTTTTCGCCTAAGGCCTACACTAAGGAGACGAGCCCCTTCCACAAAGCCCCCTTACAAAATTTTTCCTCTTAAGTATCTTATCATCACCTTAGCCTAAGTATAGTTTTTTTGTCCAGGTCTAAATGGGCCTCATTTGGATACCCAAACGATTTTACCACAAAAAAGTTTCCCTACTCATACAGATAGCAATTATAAAGGTTTAATGCTGCTGACGTAAAACAGAGAAGTGAAGATTGTGGATCGATTAGTGTTCACAATTTTCTTGTTTCCGAAATAACTTATAATTTAATAAGAATGGTTAACTAAGAGTTTATAATTTTAGTGTAATGGCATTCATAGTTTTAAATATGAACTAATGAAAAATGAGACGTTAGGTAAATCATCACACATAGATTTCAGCTGTGAAACTCCACAGTTCCATGGAGATAAGCTTTGTTGGATATATCGTGTGTTGCAAATGTTAGTTATTTATTTATCTTTGCGGATCTTTTTTCGGTACGTGTAAAGTCACTGTGATGTTTTGGTTCTGGCTAACTCGTTTCTAGAGGAACAGAAAGGGCCAAATCCGTGGGATTGGTTCAGTATCAGTCAGGAGCAGTTTAGTTTAAATAACGTGCTTTTATGTGTATTGTGAGAGACAATCCGTTTTCATGCTTCAACAGGAATGCTTTCAGAACTCGGGGGATAACAAAACTTCCGTCAAATGGCTTTTATATATCTCTTGGTAGATGTGTGCAAAGTATGAAAACTAAGATTCGGCTAGAATATATCTGTAAATTATATATATTATTTTGTATTACACAGTAGTAATTTTAATAAGAGTTGCAGTGCAAAAGATCATTAGCATGTGGTGAAATTGTGTGCAAACGTTTGATCTATCACGTGGACCGTTTCCCTGAAAGATGATCCCTCTATATGGTGTTTATAGAGAACGCATAATGGGACTTAAGTACTAAATCACTATATTAGTTAAAATAGCGCTTAAATCTCAGTATTCTGATACATCTTCACAACATCTGAAGCCTTGTAGAATTGGTTCATTTGCGTGTTATTTAGGACCTGATATTTGAGTTTTTCTTATTAATAACTTCTGAAATCTTGCTCCAGTCTAGATATATACCATATCTTTATTCAATACAATCCTTATTCCAAACTGGTATGTGGTTCAATTGTCCAGTATTCCAGCTTATAAGCTATAGTATCTGTAACTAAACCTCAATTTAACTGAATGTTTATTTCGCGAGAATATAGGAAGCTTATATAAATATTTGATAGCTACATAACCATGATGTCAATGATAAAAGTATAAACTCTCTCAGGCTATTCTCTGTTTCCAGATCGCGCTATTCAAACACATCCGTCCCCTCTGGGTGTGTTATCTCTGTAGATCCAGAAGAGTGATAATCTTGTTGGTTTGCTTATTCAAATTCCCAGAAATGTTTCGGAAAAGCTATGTATCTTGTGTGTGTTGTTTTTAATTCCCCTAAAGCAGTACAATGGTTTCGATATGCGGTTGAAGGGATCTTCCTGTTGCTCTGCTGCTCCATTAAGGTGTCCTATCGGCTTTATTATCATTTATTCTACGTAAAACATCACGTATCGTTAAAGATAAAAGGTTGACCGACTGCCTGTACTTAACAAACAAATGAAAAGCCAACCCTACACCTAAACCTGTACGTTGCTTTAAAAGCAAACTGGGAACAGGAAGCCGGTTTTGTTTGTGATATCTGTATTTCGTTCTCTAGACATGACCCGGATTGTCTTTGTTTGTTGCCAGTGGCGTTTAGGCTTATTTTTCACACATTGGGCAGACAAGCCTCCATTAAAGTGAAACAACTTTAAGTACGGCATTAAAACCAATCAAATAAACAATCAAAGGAACCGACCCATATACCAGATACCCGATAAGTGATTGTGTGCATGTGACGGTGTGGGCTTAACAGTCGAATAGACTTCTAGGTATGGCTTCATATAAAAGCCAGATAAATTTTCTTTTGTGTGAGTGGGTATAGATAAAGTCACATATTTGTAAATTTGCCGTTTTTAAGTTAGGATAGGAATATTTGTCTGAATTGTCTTTTCATTTGAACCAGTCATGCAGTATAATTGACCATGTTGATGTTTTTTTTGGTTTTAACCGGCTGTGTGGATTCCTTGAAGATATAATTGTAGGACCAACTATAGTAAGCTGTTCTATGTAATGTGTGTGATTGTGGTGAAGCAGGCGATTGGGTGTGAAAGTTCGGTGGTGACAACAGATTATCAGGATTGACTTTGGGTTGTAATCATGTGGACCGAAGAGTAGAGAATCCCTATTTCATTTGATAACGTGGACCTTTGGTGTTTGACGGTATGGACAAACCAACCCGTACTGATTTATGGCTGTGGTTGTTGGGGAGCGACTAGTGAGATCAAACGGCCATTAAGAAATGTAGTTGAACCATACCAATTTAGAATTCATTTATCACTCCCAATACTCGTCTGTGATCGTTATAATACCATTGTGACAGAGCCTCGTTGTTTACACTGCTGTTGTAATGAGACCAATAAAGAATTCTATCGTGTTTAACCTTCTACTCGACTTCATGGAATCGCAACAAGGGTTAGGTTGCGCGCTACTTTATAGACGGGACATGACGAAGATAAACCGTTTTGACCATATGTTTTCTTATCTCTGGTGGAAATGTTGTTGACGACAACGCACTGTTATAGTTTGGGGAAGAACACATGTTGATAAATGGTATGATGGTAAACTCTTTAGTAAATTAAACAAAAACTTGACTATTTTGACCCACACAGACTTCACCCCAACATATTGATTTGTTTTAAGTGATTAGAGAATATATGTATACTTCTGCCAGCTTTGTTTGAGTCTTATACCAGATAATGCTGTACCTCCATCATAGTGAATTTACTAACTTATATCTACCAGCAAGAATCACAATACCTAGTTTGGAAAGTCCCATTAACATTCTTTATCTTTATGTAATTTACAGGCTTTTGTATCGTTATTGTCAAGACTATAAATATATCAAATGATTCTTATACTGCAGTATTAGTCCTAATCACTTATTTATTTCCTAGATTTACTTTCCAGATATGGATAGACTTACATTTAACTAGGACAGAAACTCCAAATTTTAATTCCCTGAAGAAACTCTGAATCAATACTGTCTGATACAAATCTTGGCAAAATACTTGCAATTAACAAAATGTGTAAGCAAAATAGGAATTGCTGCGTTTATCTAGCAATTCTGGCATGTCCCTAAAGTAACCGGACACTCAAAAATCTAAATACGTCAAGTACTTATCACAATTTGAGTCATAAAGCAAAATCTGTTTGATTTACACCAAATAAGCATTTTTTCATGGAATACTACCACTACGTTATTGGGTACACGTCAGTTTATGCATGGAACATTCTACCACTTTGTTACTAGCTACAGTTTATACATGGAACATTCTACCACTCAGTTACTAGCTTCCCATACAGTTTTACAGTCTTACAATCAGTGACCAGCTACACTACTGTTTATGAATGGAACATTCTTACAATCAGTGACCAGCTATACTACAGTTTATGAAAGGAACATTCTTACAATCAGTGACAAGCTACACTGCAGTTTATAAATGGAAAATTCTTACAATCTGTGACCAGCTACACTACAGTTTATGAATGGAACATTCTTACAATCAGGGACTAGCTATACTTCAGTTTATGAAAGGAACATTCTTACAATCAGTGACAAGCTACACTGCAGTTTATGAATGGAACATTCTTACATTCAGTCACCATCTACACTACAGTTAATGAATGGAACAGTCTTACATTCAGTGACCAGCTGCACTACAGTTTATAAATGGAACATTCTTACAATCTGTGACCAGCTACACTAC
>JARFOD010012545.1:0-11328 GCA_031763545.1 Mopalia muscosa
ATTTTACCCTTACCAGAAACCTCCACCCAATTACTTCACATCAATACCAAATACTCCAAAAAAAAAAAACAATTCCCAGGGCCAGAATAAATAAAACAAGACTAAACACCATTTTTACTAAGAACTATATTTGAGGCTGACAAAACGGAAGTCAGTAATAGCGGTCTTATGCCAAATGCAGGCACCACTGTTTCACAAACTATCGATATAGGGTGTTATTAACGTAATGCACGTCGACTGCCTTTCGCCTAGCGTGTGTGTTGCGAGTAATATAAAATATAAAAGGTAAATACACAAATAAGTGACTGATTTGTCATCACTTATTTGGTTATCTGCTGTCCCTTATAAATGATGCACACTCATTACGTGTGGGTCATAGATCAATCTTGAACATTACACGTTGTGCAAGTGCGTTTACTAATCGTACTTCCATGCATCGAATCCGTCTGTCGACCCTCAGGTAGGCCTATATGTTGCTGAGAGTGACACTGATTATGTGTAGGTCAAAGATCAATCCTGAACATTATACGCTGTGCACATACGTGTGCTGCAAACAATACTTTAGACAGTCAAAGGTAATGAGGGATACCTACGTACGGCTGTCCAGTACTACCCCCAGCCATGTCCAGTACTGCCCACATATCTTCACATTCAAATGTCCATATGTTTCTTACATCTTAGTCATCTGATTGCATGTTTGATGTAGGATACAATATATCAAATATTATATCATCAACTGAGATTGATAATGGTTATGGATCTACAACAGGAGATGATCAATCTGTATGCTTATTAACCCTCTCTCAAAAACAAGGAAGGGTAACAAAAGTAAAAAGTCTGTCACTAAAAGACGGTTTTGTACTTTTTGTAAGTGAAGAATTTGTACACCCGCCAACAAAAGACTGGATCTATTGTAGAGTCAAATGGTCAAACGAAACCTTCACCGATTATGGCAGTTGTAGGCAATCCAGTTCTCTTGGATATTCTTGTGGCTTCGGTCGCAATGGATAAAGCCGCAGGCATGTAAGCATTGTTTGTTTGATAACATGTTCTGTGACTGTCAAAAGCCTGAGTTCTTTTTTATTTTGTTGTCTGAAATACATTATGACTTAGCAGTTCTTAAGTGGTAGCATTTCTTTAACGTGTTGGTGGTAAGTTCAGTGTTCACAAATAGGTTGACTGTTCTTGAGGATATATCGTTCTATTTATAAAAATGTTTTTGAGCATTTCTTTTCCCGAGTCAAGTTTGAGTTTAGCTAAATTTCATTACTAGGCATGTTCGTGAATATTGTGAGAGGAAAAGCTATAAGAACCCGGAATACCCACACCGCACCATATGTTTTGGTGCATCTTATTAAGTACAGCTAGAAGCGAACTCGCAACCTCATTGCTGAGAGGCTTGAGACTTTGAGTAAGAATAAATCAGTGCAATTAGTTTTTCATATAGCATTGACATTGAAATTTGAAATTATTGAAATTGACGCTAAATTATTATCATTTAATTTTTTTTTTTTTTTTTTTTTTTTTTTTTCCGTTTAGCGCAACTAAATCTTCCGAATCTCGGAATCTTCCGAGGATACCGATGATAAATTACTTTTTGTTTTCATATCGTGTTGATTTTTCGTTTGTAGTAACAACCTATAGCCAGTAAGTGAAAAAAAAATTGAAATAACTCTGTATCTCTAAATAAGGCTACATTGTATGATAGACTATCAGCGACGCTACTTGATTCTCCCAAACCTGTATAAATAAGCGAATGCTACCATGATTCTGCAAATCAATACATATATATATATATATATTTAATGTATGCGCAGTACCTTGATTTAAACCGCTCCAACTTCTTCCTTGAACACTTTTGGGTTAGATCGACCCATCAGAGGCCCACTTGACGTCAAAATAAATCTTTTCTCAACCATTTTTGATCGATTTAAACTGTCTTCTCAATTCGAGAAAAAATTTGGGGGGACATGCCTGGGTGTCTACTAGTTGGGAACCATCGCTCGATGAGTTTTAAACGAATAGGACAGTATCTTTTTTGGCGGGGTAGGAGGCCATACATATTCAATACTATGAAACGGTTAGGGACAGGCCTTATTATTAAGGTTTCGTACGGCTTGACGTGATATCTCTATTGAGTGTTAATACAGGTCTATCTATATACAATACCTTTCATTTAGTGTTAACAATAAGTTTTCCTGTAATCCATAGCTAAAGGCTTTACAGATACGTGTGTAGACAGACAACGCTGTATGGTCTGTTGTTCCTCTACTAATTAAAAATAGGGCCCGCGGCGTGGCACAGTGGATAGCGAGTGCGTTTACTAATCCTACTTCGATTTACAGTTCAAGGGATCGAATCCGTCTGTCGATCCTCAGGTAGGCCTATATGAGTGAGTCAAACGAGGAGGCTCCGGCAATCGCGGGGTTATTTTTTTAAAAGGTTTCCTCCTGGTTTTCCACCGCAAGTAAAGAACAATGTGAAGAGGTCTATCCGTAGTGGTATAAATACCCCTGAGGACGTTGACACCAATCAAACAAACACACAAACAAATAACCGGTAGTTAAATAGGAAAAAGATTTCGCTTCACATGCCCTCTTTATCTCACGTTTCACCTTTTTGCACACAGCGTCCAGTATACGCCTATATATATATCTAGGTTTATCGATGGCCCATGTGTTGTTATTGTTATGACGAGTATAGTAATATATGTGGGTTCAGCTAGCTATAGAACATGCTCAACTTCCTCAATATAAACGGATCTTGGACTATATAGCCGACCTCTGACACACCGCCCCTTATTACTCTATGAGAGATAATGCTTGCTATAAGTGTTCCAGGTCGATTCATCAGTAAAAAAAACTAAGCCGGGGAAAAAATATATGTACCGGCCTCTAATTAATGCATACTGTATGAGAATCGTCTATCCCCCACGCGAGCCTCGTAAAAGTACGATAAAGCGGCTGACGTATTTGTTGTTCTAACTCTGAATAATATGGCCGTCCTTACACACGTGCGTTTAGTTTACACAAGATTGAGGTGTCAAAATTCGGTTACTGACGCTTGCTTGATCTTGACCTGTCAGAAGTAGATTAATATAATATTGTGTAAACTGGGTCATTATTAAGCAAGGAGCATGCTATGGCAAAGAAGAATATTCAAGTCCAGGTGGTGTGGTTGGCATAGGCCTACCCCGATAGTCTGTACCGGCAGCCTATACAACAGTAGGTCTATATAGGCCAATCCGTCCAGGTCTTCTCGTTCCATTATTCGCAATCGCCTATGATTTGATTTCTTGAAACGTCCAGACAAGATCCAAAATGATGTTGATTCAAATTGTCTGTGGTGGAGTAAAGACACAATGTGTGCATCATATTACAAGGTCAAGTGTTCGACATTTTAGAAGCCGATCTTATCCGAAATTTGGCAATAGGCCTAAATGTGTCTGTGCAGAGCACACTCAAAATAGTCAAACTTCATTTGGAAAGCAATACGAACGTAACTTTTATAAACAGTATGCTCGCAATTTCGCCACTCGTCGACCAGGAGTTGGAGAAGGTAACGATGCTTGGAAGATGTTAAAAGACGAATTGAATGTGCTGAAGACTGGACAAGTGACGACTGTCGAACCCGAAGTGCCTCGAGAGACTGATGTCTTGATTATAGGTGGAGGCATCATGGGGAACTCGGCAGCCTACTGGCTTACCCATCGCAATCCTAAAAGTTTGAAGTGTACCATAGTGGAAAGAGATCCATCCGTAAGTTAATCTAATTGCCTAGAGTGGATTTTGTAAAACAGTTATTCTATTTGTCTAATAGCCTTATAGATAAGACCAGAAGTCTATGACCTACTCACATGTTATGGTCCGCACCTGTGGCTTAGTGGTAGCAAGTGCGCTTCCTAAACTGAACCTGCTTCGATTTACCGTTCAGGGGATTGAGACTGCCTGTCAACCATCAGGTATATGAGCGAGTCACATGTGATGTTGTGGCTCCCGCTATCACAGGGATGGTTTATACGAGGTTTCCTCTCTGTTTTTCACCGTAAGAAGGCTGTGTACAGTGTAAAGTGGACAATCCATCATCATATAAGTGAAATACCCTTGAGTAGGCTATGACGTGGCTGTGTACAGTGTAAAGTGGACAATCCGTCATCATATAAGTGAAATACCCTTGAGTAGGCTATGACGTAAAACACAATCAAACAAGCTATACTGTGTAGTCTATAAGCTTATAAGATATGTATTCGCACATAACACCTTGTTCCTTATGATGTATTGCTCATCGATGTGTACTAAAAAAGTAATCCCATTTAAATTTTTCTGTTGTTTCAGTTCACTCGTTCTTCCACAATGCTGTCTGTTGGTGGAATAAGACATCAGTTCTTATGCCCAGAGAATGTACAAATGTCAATGTTTTCCAGTGAATTTCTACACAACATCAGAGAACATCTTAGTGTACTGGGTAATTTTTGTTTAATTTTGGTTGTGTTTTTCTTCTGCCAAATTTCAAAGCATTCTGGGCCGGCAGCCATGGTTTAGTGGTAGCGAGTGCGCTTCCTAAACTGAAGCTGCTTTGATTTACCGTTCACGGGATAGAGTCCTCCTGTCAACCCTGAGATATATGAGTGAGTCACAAGATGTGGCTCGGGCAATGGCGGGGGTGGTTTTAAGCTACGAGGACAAGGAACAGTGTGAAATGGACAATCGGTTGTCATAAAAGTGAAATACCCTTGAGCATGACGTTAAACCCCAATCTAACAAACAAACCAATCTAACAAACAGACAAACAAACAGTACACTTGTAACTGTATTACCATATTTTTCTTCTGACAGCTTTGAACATTCCTAGCATTCTGAAAATGTTTCAAGCCAATCCTGGTGTCTGCCAGGGGTGGTGGTAAACAAGCACTTTTTCACAGTTTTTAGAGTTGATAATAATCCAGAAGTCACAATTATAAAAAAAAACAGGGGTTCAAGAAGTCCAGTTTAACTACCCTAAATGTTAGCCCTAAATGACGTCTTATCTTCCCCATTTCTTGTTTTTTGTGGGGTTTTTTGCCATGTTATATGTCAGGTATCAACGTCAAAACGCGATGCCTCATTATTCTGGAAGGAACCTAGTGCAGTCCTTTCAATAAATCCTTCTAGGCAGCTCCCTTCTAGACATCATTATAATGCATCATATTTATTAAACTCAATTCAGACTCCATTTCTAATGTTTTAAGTATAATAATAAAAAAAAAAAATGGTTGGGGATTAAAAAATTTAAAAAATTGAATATGACACTAAAAAACCTAAATTTTTTCAGTAAAAAATTCAATATTTGGATGTCTAAGAAGTCCTGAAAGCCTGAGTATTAATAAAACCAATAAAACCAGGACTCCTATAACACATCCATGTTGATATACAGGTGTGTATTTGGTCTGATGTTATAGATTAACTTGATTCTTGAAGACTTATCAATAATACTTTCCTCTGGTCAAAATTTAGTTATACTTCTCTTTAGTTTTAGGACAGTATAAAGAGCATGCAAAACAATACCATATTACTTATGTATGTAATATATAAGCTTACGGGTGAAATCATGATAAAACAGATGTTTAACATCACACTTAGGGTAATTCACTTATATATGACGTCCGTGAAATAGCCCAACTAAACATACCCATACAATGTAAACAACTAATATCACTTGTATAATGAAATGAAGGAGGTAGTCATTTAGTGGTCTGAAAGACATTATGTAAGTTTATGGTTACACTATTGGAAATGTTAGAAAAAAGACTATATTCTTAATCACATCGTTATGTTTGAAAAGGTTTTGCACTTAAGAAATAAATTTTTTGATGTGTATTATGTTTACAATATGGATTAACTTGAGAAATAAATGTGTTGGTCTGTATTTTGTTTTAGATATGGATTTACTTGAGAAATAAATGTGTTGGTCTGTATTTTGTTTTAGATATGGATTAACTTGAGAAATAAATGTGTTGGTCTGTATTTTGTTTTAGATGTGGATTTACTTGAGAAATAAATGTGTATTTTGTTTTAGATATAGATTTACATAAGAAATCAATGTGTATTTTGGTTTAGATATTGATGTACCTGGATAATCAATGTGTATTTTGTTTAAGATATGGATTTACCTGGGAAATAAATGTGTATTTTGTTTAAGATATGGATTTACCTGGGAAATAAATGTGTATTTTGTTAAAGATATGGATTTACCTCAGAAATAAATGTGTATTTTGTTTAAGATATAGATTTACTTCAGAAATAAATGTGTATTTTGTTTAAGATATGGATTTACTTCAGAAATAAATGTGTATTTTGTTTTAGATATTGATTTACCTGGGAAATAAATGTGTATTTTGTTTAAGATAAAGATTTAGTTGAGAAATAAATGTGTATTTTGTTTAAGATATGGATTTACCTGAGAAATAAATGTGTATTTTGTTAAAGATATGGATTTACTTGAGAAGTAAATGTGTATTTTGTTTAAGATACTGATTTACCTGGGAAATAAATGTGTATTTTGTTTAGGATATAGATTTAGTTGAGGAATAAATGTGTATTTTGTTTAAGATATTGATTTACCTGGGAAATAAATGTGTATTTTGTTAAAAATATGGATTTACTTGAAAAATAAATGTATATTTTGTTTTAGATATGGATCCACCAGATGTCCAGTTCAACCCTCATGGATATTTATTTGTTGTTGGAGAGGAACACGTGGATATGTTGAGGAGGAATGTTAACATGCAGCAGTAAGTGGCCAATATTTTAATCATTGATCTGGTGTTAGGATTTATTTTACTTTGGATTATTTGATCCGTATTATTCTCTCCAAGCTAACTTTAGTTCTATTGAAACCATCGTTCATGGGTAAGTTTTGGTTGTGACATGCTTGACTATTGTACCAGACTACTAAAAATTTTGTGTTCATCCTGTTACCCGTGGCAACAAAACAAAGGTGTTTTCATGTCAAAGGTCAAGGTGGGTGGTAGGTACATGTTAATGTGCCATTGTAGCAAAGGAACCACATTAAATTGATTTCTAAAGAGTGTTTGAAGGAAAAATTGCAAAGTCTATCTAATTATTGCAGCTCCATGTCTTGTGTAACATCCTCCTGATTGATTTAGGTGACACTGTGATTGAAGGAGTCAGTCATGTTTCAATTATTAGATATCCCTCAATTTAGATTTTCCCGCCAAGAGTTGCTACTTAGCCGTATGGGATTTATACAATGACTTTTCCCTCATACGCGTACGTCATCAAACTTTTGGCCAATCAAGTACGTTAGATTTTTCACCATTAAAAATTGATTTTTATTACTAAATTAAATATAAAAAACAAAAACAACATTTTATTTGATGGAAACATATTTTTAAGAGATGTTGAATCAGATGAAAATAAGTTTTTAGTAATGCTTGTGGACATTTAAGTATGAAGTAAAACACCAATGACACAATGAAATGAACATTGAGTGCTGTGATTGCAGTCAAGCTAGTGTACTTTCCTTACTGGATAATGGATTGGTTCATCACCTAATTAATCAAATGTAGCAAATGGGATATCCTTAACAGCATCAAATTTAAGTGAAATGACAATAATTATGAAGAGAGGCATTTACATAGGCCATGGTTGTTCGCCAATCCAGTTTCCTTTCTTTATGTTCCTGAACTGAACATGCTTCGATTTACCGCCCATGGGATCGAGTCCGCCTTTCGACCATCAGGCATATGAGCGCGTCATATGTTGAAGAAAAGGGATACATATAGTTGGTACACAAACAATAATCGGACGATTGGTAAAGATTCTGTATGATATATTTTACCTACAGAGAACTTGGTGCTAAAGTGAACTTGTTAACCCGAGATAAACTTCGGCAGAAGTTCCCATGGTTGAATATGGAGGGAGTGGAAGTAGGATCATATGGTGAGGTTATTTCTATCATCTCCAGCATGTGGCCGTGGCTCAGTGGTAGTGAGTCCGCTTCCTAAACTCAACCTGCTTGGATTTACTGTTCACCGGATCGAGTCCGCCGGTTGACCATCAGGTATATGAGTAAGTCACATGTTGTGGCTCCGGCAACTGCTGGGGTGGTTTTTTACAAGGTTTCATCTCGGTTTTCCACCCTAATGAGGATGTGTACAGTGTGAAGTGGACAATCCGTTGTCATATAAGTGAAATACCCTTGAGTACAACGTTGAACACCAATCAAACAAAGAAACAAACAATTGGGCCCCTGGAAATAGTGCCAATTTAGTTACATTTGTGAAAGAACAGTTAATTGTATTTGTAAACTATAGTGTTTTAGCAGGAGGCAACTTCCACTCAAATACATTATTTTTCTTTAATAAGATTTTGTCAAAAACTGGGGTTTTTTTCTTCAATGAAATGATGTGCTGTTTTTGTTTGTATATGATTTATAGGTGTGGAAGGTGAAGGCTGGTTTGACCCCTGGCTCCTGACACGGGCATTCAGACAAAAGAACCAGTCATTAGGGGTGACCTATGTCACCGGGGAGGTTGTTGGTTTTGATTATCGTCAGGAGGAAGTGACAGTTGGTACTGGTTCGGAAACACAAAATTTTCTACAAGGAGCACAGGTAAGATATAATTTAAGTAAATTGGTCTCTTCAGAGTTGTCTCCCTGTTGAATTATCTCCCCTGTCAGGTTTCCACCACACACTGATTTTGTTACCATCAAGTCTAGCCATCTAGCTTTTCAATACAGACAGCAACTTTTAGATAAAACTGTACCAACACTATCTTGCCAAGAAGTCCTGTTGTTGATCTCTGTCTTGGCCACAATTACGGGAAATCCAGCTACTTAAAAATGTTTAAATGTGTAATGATGGTCAATATAAAATGGAAAAAAAAATTTAAATAAGAAACATTAAATTGGTTAGTAGCTTTAAAAAGAAATGCACCAATCTGCAACTGTTTGACATTATTTCACAGTCCATGTGTATTTATACGGTTGTAATTCGCCAAATGACGACAGAACACTTTGCCATTATTGACCTAATATTACTACACAGGCCTGTGGTGTAATCTTTTCCCTTATAACCTTAAAATCAGTCGTCTAAAATTTTGTCAGATAACCTAATATTTGCATTTTCCTTTGGTTTGCTGACTTTTGAATACACAAATGTACCTTGGAGAAAAATAAAACAAAATACAATCTTCATTGATAGCAGATGACAACATTTTTTAAAATCAGTGGCACAATGCAAATTTAGACGAAGACAGCTAACAATTTGGAAAACCTATAAATCAGTCCTCCTAAATTAAGTTTGCATAACCATGGGAAAACCTCGTCTGTCTGTTCTCCCCAACAGCACAGGCCTGCTACATTCAAAGAAGTCCTCATTATGACCAAGCAGTCTATCAGCAATGTCATCGCAAGACAGTTTCTAGAAATTTTTTCGGGTTCCTATCCTAAATACAAAAAACCATACACACCTTGGTTTCCCATTTCTGGCATGATCTTAACAAAGATGTTACTGAAATAGTATAATTGACACTAATTTGGGCACCTATTAATTTGTCGCTAATACCTTTTCCAGAACCAAATTAATTTTATTAACTGACCTGCATGGAGGTACATGTAAGACAACTATGGTTTTGATCAAATGCCACACACTGTCAAGTCAGAGTTGTCTCCCTGTTGAATTATCTTCCTTGTCATTGACTTTGAAACAGATTCAGTCTTGAGGCCCCTTTTTCAATAATCAAGGCTGGCCTAGTCACAATGTCATTGAGGGAAGGCAATGGCTGGTTTCATACTTCTGCTTGATAGTCATCTATCTTTAGTTTATGACGTCAAAGCTAATTTCCTTCACTCGTAGTGTTTGTTTGTTTGTTTGTTTGTCCTACTCACCAATCAAAATTTCTTATCTTAACGCCATACTTACACTCAATCAGTCGTTTCAGGTCATAGTAGTAAAAAGTCGAAATGGTGAGCGTGTGCACTTACTTATCCTACTTTGATGAATCATACACGAGATCGATTCTGCCTGTCTGCACTCAGGTATATGAGTGAGACACACGAAGTGGTTCCGGCAATTAGGGGTGGGAGGTTCACACGGTTTCCCCTTAGTTTTCCATCTCTTAGCAAAGAGCAGTGTAAAGCGGACAATCTGTCGTCATATAAGTGAAATACTCTTGAGTATGACACTAAACCCCAATCAAACAAACAAAAACAACAAATATATTAGTAAAATTATGGTATGCATGATTTATAACCGGAGTCTCAATCACATAACTGACATGCATCTTTTGGGTTAACAGGTTAAGACGCCAAATGGTGACATCCATCCAATCAATTTCTGCTTCACTGTGAACTGCGCTGGTGCGTGGGCAGGGGAAGTCGCAGCAATGGCAGGGATTGGGAAAGGGGAGAATGAAATGTCTGTACCACTTCCTGTAGAGCCCAGGTAACCAAGGACACTTTTATATATACTTTAACCCAGATTCCTCTACTAATTGTGGGTGATTGGTCAGGGACCATATCCAACCTTCATTCGTGCTCCAATTGTCTTGTGTAGACTTTCAAGATGAAGGCAAGGACGTTAGGATCAGTTTCACTGGCAGATTAAGCTAGAGCACATGCAATACCATCTGCAAAATCCATATATTTGTTTAGTGTGGTTTTACTGCTGTGTAGGATTACATAGACCACTGGCATGGCAGAGGTTGTGCAGAACAAGAAATAGCATGTGGGAAAGGAAAGTCTCACTGTGCAAAACAAAACATAGCATGTGGGAAAGGAAATTCTCACTGTGCAAAACAAAACATAGCCTGGGGGAAAGGAATTCTCACTGTGCAAAACAAAACATAGCACGGGGGAAAAGGAAATTCTAACTATGCAAAACAAAACATAGTCTGGGAGAAAGGAATTCTCACTGGCAAAACAAAATGTAGCATGGGGGAAAAGAAATTCTCACTGTGCAAAACAAAACATAGCATGGGGGAAAGGAAATTCTCACTGGGCAAAACAAAACATAGCATTGGGGAAAGGAAATTCTCACTGTGCAAAACAAAACATAGCATAGGGGAAAGGAAATTCTTACTGTGCAAAACAAAACATAGCATGGGGGAAAGGAAATTCTCACTGTGCAAAACAAAACATAGCATGGGGGAAAGGAAATTCTAACTGTGCAAAACAAAACATAGCATGGGGGAAAGGAATTCTCACTGTGCAAAACAAAACATAGCATGGGGGAAAAGGAAATTCACACTGCAAAACGAAACATAGCATTGGGGAAAGGAAATTCTAACTGTGCAAAACAAAACATAGCATGGGGGAAAGGAAATTC
>JARFOD010012556.1:0-23108 GCA_031763545.1 Mopalia muscosa
TTTCTTTCTTTCGGCTCTCTGCTAATACAATTAGAGATTGTGATGGTTTCTTTCCTTCAGATCTCTGCTAATACAATTAGAGATTGTGATGGTTTCTTTCCTTCAGATCTCTGCTAATACAATTAGAGATTGTGTACTTTCTTTCCTTCAGCTCTCTGCTAATAGAATTAGAGATTGTGTAGGTTTCTTTCCTCCACCTCTCTGCTAATACAATTAGAGATTATGTAGGTTTCTTTCCTTCAGCTCTGTGCTAATACAATTAGAAATTATGTAGGGTTTCTTCCCTTTAGCTTTCTGCTAATACAATTAGAAACTGTGTAGGTTTCTGTCCGTTCAGCTCTCTGCTAATACAATAAGGTAGGGTTTTTTTTCTTCTTCAGTTCTCTGATATAACTATTAGGTTTAGAAATTGGGTTGTTTGAATTTCTTCACCTGTGTGATAATACTTTTGGGAATTTGGTTGTTTCAACTCCCCAACAAAACTAATCAAACGTCTGTCGAGAACTTCCATGTCTCTGCTAATACATCTAAAATTTGTGTAGGTGTCTGTCCTTCCGCTCTTTACTAACACAGCTAGAAAATGTGTACGTTTATTTCCTTTTAGAGATTTGTAAGGTTTCTTTTCTTCAGATCGGTGCTTTTACAGCTATAAATTGTGTAGGTTTCTTTCGTTCAGCTCTCTGCTAATACAATTAGAAATTGTGTAGGGTTCTTTCGTTCAGCTCTCTGCTAAAACAGTTAGAGATTGTGTATGTTTCTGTCGTTCAGCTTTCTGTTAATACAGCTGTAAGTTGTGTAGGTTTCTTTCGTTCAGCTCTCTGCTTATACAATTACAGATTGTGTATGTTTCTGTCGTTCAGATCTGTGCTAATACAGCTGTAAATTGTGAAGGTTTCTGTCGTTGAGCTCTCTGCTAAATACAATTATGTAGGGGTTTTTTCCTTCAACTCTCTGATATTACTATTAGATTTAGAAATTGAGTAGTTTGGATTTCTTTAGCTGTCTGATAAAATATTCAAGAACCTGGTTGTTTCAACTCCCTAACACAACTAATCAAAAGTCTGTCGAAAACTCTCGCCTATATCTACGACCGGAAATGCCTCCATGCCGTTTCAGTGTTTTCTTTTAGTCAGGTTTCCAGCAAAGTCGGTCGGCTATGGGACCTTTGATTTTAATTTTAAAACGAATATAGAGATCTCCTAATCGATGAAGGGAACGACGCACCGCATGTAAAATCATGAATAAGACAAGGTGGCCTATAGACCAACCCCAAACGCCTTTGACCTTCCGTTTGTGACTGGTGTTCCAACCGACATTCAATCCGAGGGAATCTAACCCCCGTCCACAAAGGTCTATAGTGGATGTGTACACCACTCTATACAGCAACCGCTATAGATAATACACATTGCATTTTTATATTGGTATAAATTTGTATTCATTTGTATTGCAGGTTTTTTATTTTATTTGTCCAGCAGGAAGAAGTATTCAAGTCATGATTACCTCACTGCTCTTGTCTTATCACACGATAGTAGCTGTTATTTTGGTTGGCGAATTAGAAGTGACGATAGCACTGGATACAAATGGGTATGTTAAAGCGTCTGGGGAGGGCTGATTAAAGATTTTTCAGATTTACAGTGAGCTGACTACTTTCGAATGACGTCCTAGAGAGTAAGGCTGACATTTAAATACACACAATAAACATACAATTAGAAGAAAAAGCTACGGTATTGTGCGAGTTTTCAGATTCAATCATATATTGCGGCCTTGTTGTGATTCCTCCGAGTAAACAGAGTTCGACAAGTACCCCTAGATGTTCGGCTGTGCGATAAAGCAGCCAGACAGGGTAGGAAAATAAAGTGCACGACTGTAACAGAACAGTCCATCTCAACCAAAATGGCATTGCGAATTGGCGGCAATGGCTGCGCCTTCATATCGGTAGTTGCCTTGTCATAGTCATTTTGTGAAATACGCCAAACACTCCGAATAAATATTCTTACAGCATGGTCAAGATGACTATAAAAAAGAGTATACCACAGTTACCACTACGATTCTGGCGAAAGCGCGACTTACGCCAATTCATTATTGTGGTAATGAATAGTAGCTCAGAATAAACTCTTGGTTTGCAAAATGACCGCCACTCGCCAAATCTCTATCCAATGGTCGAAATTTAACTTTTATTTATATATTTTTTTTAAATATATATATACACATTTATATTGTTCACAGCTCGAATGTATGTCGAAAGAAGGTCAGTGTGGTCTTTTCAAAAATCTATTCAACGAAATGTGGTGTTTTTGGATGGAAATTACTTCCTTGTGAGAAACAAAGGTAATGCTATTTGTTCTGTAAAGTATAGTTCTTACTAGAGACAAGGGTCACTCGGCCACATTATAGTAGTATACTCCCGATAAAATGCTTAACATCCTTCAAACCACCGCAAAACTATTGCTATTTATTGAAGTGCTAAACTGACTGGAGCGCTTCCTTTTATGACCTCCTTGTCAACAAACATAAGTGTGATGTGCCACGGAATTGTGTCCTTCGTTTGTTTGTTTGTTTGTTTGGGTGAGGTTTACTGCCGTTTTATAGGTTATTTCACTCACACGACGGGGTGCCAGCCCAATGGATGGAGAAAGGACCCCTCAACAACACTGGCAACAACATATGTCGAGATAAGAGAAACACAGAGCGCAATATAACGACATCACAAGCCGAGAGGACAATAATAGAGAGACATATGTTTGTCAGGTTTATTTCATCTTTTATTAAATTGTTGACTGCATGTTGTCTCTGAATTTGGCCGATCTAGTTTGGTTTAAGAAAGATATGAAGTGTCCGTTAGGTTTATTTTATCTTTTATTAAATTGTTGACTGCATGTTGTCTCTGAATTTGGCCGCTCCAGTTTGGTTTAAGAAAGATATGAAGTGTCCGTTAGGTTTATTTTATCTTTTATTAAATATAGACTGCATGTTGTATCTGGATTGGCCGCTTCAGTTGGGTTTAAGAAAGATATGAAGTGTCCGTTGGGTTTATTTTAAATTTTCTTGAGAGACTGGATACTGCTTCTGAGTTACAGACTGAATATAGTTTTTAATGCATTGCCAGGTACTCTGCTGGGTACATACAATCACGTGAGGTTATTTGTTGTGAGGGATGGACCGCTGCAAAAAACGATTCCAAGGGCTGTAATATAGGTACGCATTCTCTTTAACAGACATGTTCATTCGTTAACCACTGTATCTCTGATATACTTATTTGTAGGCTGACTTTTTAATAACCCATGCAAAATATCTTGTTAGCTACATTTTAACACTATTTTATGCACCAGCAAATTAATGGCCATTACCTTATCTTGATATATCTGTAGGTTACCAATAACACAACTCGAAATTAAGATTTATTAACAAACTTGACTCTGGGAGTTATCTAGGACATATTATGATTCTTCGAATTTAATTGACCTACATCCCTGTGGCAGTGTAATTGCTTTTAGAAACATATATACGGTTATGACACGTCATCATGACTGGAATAAGTGACTTCATCAAGTACCGCAGTCTCCTCATGCACATGGACACAACGTTCCGTCGTCATTCCAGAGATCGATGTCTATCACACTTTTTCACATAATACGAACAATACAGAAAATATTGAAAATTTGCTTAAAAAATAAGGCACTTAACAAAATAAAGAAGATAAGTTTTATCTGGACATTTTTTTTAATTTCTTTATTTCTTCCTGGATAAATACTTTCTATCAATACATATTTGGCATTGTATGTTTGGATTATATCTGTTATTTTCTAGCGCTGTGTTTTGATCGATTGGGTAGTCAGAGTGGCACGTGTGCAAATGGTGGAACGTGTCTATCGCCAGGTGTCTGCCGATGTCAACAAGGTTTCAAGTTACCGGACTGTAAAGGCAAGTCCTTAATTCATCCAGTATTCATGTGCGGATTAAAATACAAAAATAAATTATTACCAATCACACTAATTTGCGTAGAAATACATAGATCAAGTTCATGTTACTGATCTTTGTATTGAATTGTTTGTCTTAAGTAACGTTCATAATAACCTTTGGTTATTAACACGCTACTATGATAAGTACAGATAATGTGGGTCACTTGTGTTATAATGTATTAATGTACATGTATAAGGTTTTTATTGAACGTTGAATAACACATCATTTGATCAGAAAATTACTTTTCTTTTTCAATCGACTATATATTTCATGAACACAAACATTTGCCAGACACATGTAATATAGCGTTTTGATGCCCATTATCAGTAACATTTGTATGATAAATAGATAAATGGCAGGCGTTCACAGTCCAGAATATAATAATTTGTGACAATTTATCAAATAAAACCTCGCTTACATTTTTTAGCAATAAAGGCTTTCATTCTTGTGAATGCTCTTCATGGGCTACCAAATAACTGATTGTTGAGAAGAACATTGTCTACTATGAAACCAATTATCAACCAACTCAATCCACTTCCACCCCCACCCCTAGCCCATTTGCACGACCATCCCTCCCTCTCCTTCCCGGCACACACACACACTCTCTACGCTTGTCGTTGCGAAATGCTTGTCTAATCTTTTAAGAAACGATTAGTTGAATGTTCTATTTTTCAGATGATATTAACTAATGCGAGACAGGTGAGCATGATTGTGATCACATCTGTAAGAACGCGGTAGGATCATATGGGTGTACTTGTTCCGATGATTGGATCCTTCAAGCCGACCAGAAGACATGTGTCCGTGAGTAGTACAATAACAGAAATAGTGAAAGAGAATTTGTGAACTTCTTTTCAAACATACACACTGGCACTGCAAGGCAGCACCTCATCGTTAACAATTGTGATTGTACACTGGAGTTGAAGCCACACTTTCACCATACTCAATCTCCAGACAGCATGATCGTCTTGATGTTGAATAAATGACACACAAAACGTTCCGGTATAGAAATGGAAGGTTACGTACTGGAACTAAAATGAGATGACACTCAGCTCCCGTATATCGCAATGAAAGTTACGCTTAGTTCCGGTACAGTGAAATGGAACTTAAATGACATGTGCACTTAGCTCCGGTATAGTGCAGTGGTATGTGCACTTAGCTCCGGTATAGTGCAGTGGTATGTACACTTAGTTCTGGTATAGTGCAATAACTTAATTTCCGCAATGAAATGAAAGTTACATTTAAGTTTCGATACTGAAATGAAAGGTGCAGTTAAGTTCCAAAATGAAAGAAAAAGAACGGTAGAGTTCCGCAAAGAAATGAACGGCACACTTAAATGCCGGTACTGAAATGAATGGCCCACTAACGTTCTGGTTTTGAAATGGAAGGTACACTTACGTTCTTGTACTGGAATGAAATATATACTTAGCTCTGGTATATTGCAATGAAAGACACAATGGACTGAAAGATACATTTAATTTTCAGTACTGATATGAAAGGTACAGTCAGGTTCAGTAATTAAACAAAAATGAACATCGAAAGCAATGCAATTAAAGAAACGTACATTAAAGCTCCGTATTGAAATTATTGGGAAACAATGGCGTTCCGGTCCCGAAATGAAAGGTCTAGACCCTACACTCAATATTCCTAATAAAAACAAAGATACGATTAAGTTCCAGTATTTTAATGAAAGGCAGATTAACTATCAAGTTCCGGTAAAATAATATACACTTATTTCCTGTATAATGGAATAAAATATACAATCAAGTACAGGTACTGAAACAAACGGTATATAGGCCTACTGGTACTGAAGTGGAAGGTATATCAGGGTCCCGGTAACGAAACGAAAGGTACACCTGGTTCCTGTATTATTTAGAGGTAAAGTTAAGTTCCAGCTATTGAAAGTACGCTAAAGTTCCTGAAATAAAAAGGTACACTTACATACCGGTACGGAAAATAAAGGTACAGTTAAGTTCCGCTAATGAGATGAATTATACACTTATTATACAGTATATATATAGTTCCGGTACTGAAACGAAAAGTACACTTTTGTACTAATACTGAAGACGCAGATCGAGGAATGTAATGAAAGGTACGCTTAATTGTGGAAAGCTATGGCGAGTAATAGATATGTAAAAAATGCAAAACACTGCATCTAGTTCCTCGCCAACATTTCGTTGTATGTTTTTTTTTGTTGTTTGGGTTTTTTTTATATATACTCTTATCTTAGAGCAAATAAATTAAAACTTAAAGTTATATACATATATTTTATGAATTTATCTTTCCCTGCTTTTGTTACACATGACCAAATGCAATCTCTAAGAAGAACGTTTCTCTCCTTCCAGCCACATGCTACGGCCGAGTCAGAGAGTTGGCTGGAACATGCTTGAATGGAGGGAAGTGTGTCACTCCTGATACCTGTAGTTGTGCTAGTGGCTTCGTGGGCCCAAACTGTGCTCAGTCCAGTCAATCGCCGCTAGATACAGGTTCGTAGCAGCTCCTATATTTATTTGTTTGTTTGTGGGTTGTTGTTTTACTTGAGGTTTTATGTAAATGTAGTTCATACTCATTTTGTAACCATCAAGTACCATCAAACTTTAACTCTGGGAATAACCCGAATCAGGAAGTCACGGAAAAGGAGTTTATAAATGTGTTATGTAGGTAAATACAAAATGAAGCAAATTTTTTAAATAAAGAAAAATAATTGAATTTGCTTGTAACTTTTTTAAAAAATGTAATCTATCTGATCCTGTACATCATCATAATATAATCCCTGTTTACCTACAGTTGTAATTTGTCGAAGGACGGCAACATTCAAGGTACTTTATCGAATATTGATTATTACCAACCATTTACTATAACTTTATCATGGATGTCAGACGGCGACTTCTATATACTTCGCTTCTATCTCATTCCAGAAATCGTTTTCGAGTACGATACAAGTATTATACTCGAGAATGAGATAGAAACGTAATACCGGTATCCAATAAATTAAGAAGTTCCTATCATTACCAAGTCTTGCCATTCTTTTTGTACTTTCGACTTCTAAAGGCCACTCAATTGTCCCGTAATTGTCGAGAGCCCACAACTCATGATATACCATCCACAAACATGCAGTATCTGTTTTGTTATACCGAATGTATTCGTGATTGGAAAAAAGTGGTTACCAATGGTAACCACTAACGAAATAGACTTACACTGTACCCTCCTCTATGAATGGACGCCGGCACCTGTTTTACAAAAGAACATTTTCACGTGACAATTTGCCAATTGGTATAACAACGGATGTAATAACCAGAAAGACAGGAGTCCAAATTATTCTAAAACATAATTGATTCTACTTCCTACGTCGAGGCATTGACTCCGAGTGGTTGTAACGATAGTTTTTGTGATATTCTCTTTTAGGCAAAAACCAGCCACCATGCATTATCATCTTTGAACGTCCAAGACACTCGGACTAGCCAAAGCTAAACCTTACCTTATGAATACGTGCTATCCTAATCGGCGAAGCAATTCACCTTCGACAACACTGCAAGCTAAAACCAGATCGGCTCCCGCCTTTTTTTCTTTAAAAGCTGCTAGAATGCTTATTGTTCATCAGATTATGCACCACATTTACCTCCTTCCTGAAAAAGTCCTAAAACTTTTCACACGGAAATTATCCATACCGTACATAACTACCCTACCAGCTCGATGAGTGTCAATCTGTACCTGCCGTTCGCCCATGCTACTTTATCGTTCCGTTTCTTAAAGACAACAGAGTCAAGGGAGTGGAGCAAGATACCACTAAGTATAAAAACTATGCCTTCAACATCTCTCTTAGTCTACCCTAAAGAAACATCTCTTAGACAAATAACATAATGAAAATTATGCAAAACAAAAGCAACAAACATGAGCAAATAATCCATGGATACTGTTCACCAATTGTTCATATGTACCATTCGTATGTCTCACTAACAATACAAATGTATTACTATAATCTATCTGGGATAGAACAAGACTTACAGACTGTATTTCCGCCTCCAAATCAATTGAACATTTTACTTTTACTTTACTTTTCTGCTGTTATCATATAATTCAGTGAGTAAAGAATCAATCAAAAATCAAACAAACACAATTGATGTTCTGTACACTGGTGAATTTAAATAAATAAATTTTTAAAAAGAAGCTGTCCGTTATAGGAGAAAGTCGGTGCTCGTCTAATAATGGTGGCTGCCAACAGATCTGTGTTGCTTCAGAGAACTCTTATAGCTGTCAATGCCATGCTGGATTTACCTTAGGTTCCAAGGACACTTGCGAAGGTAACTTTAGAGACGATTTTAAATAAATTTGTCATCGAGTTGTTTATATTTCAATTCTTTCTCGCTTTTATAGACCTGTACAGATACAGAAAATGTTTAAAACGAGAGACCTCAGCCAAAACATCTGCATATAATATGTTTTGCACATTTAGGCCCATAGTAACAGCAAGTAATTTAAAGGTTTGCTATGGCATTAGGATGCACCATTGTCACCACTTCATTATCATTTATTCTAGGTAAAAAAATCACGTGATTTTCACGATAAAAACGTTGGCTTACTGCCTGTACAGAGCAAGTAACAAGAGAAAGTGCGTTAAAAGCATTTTTATGACATACGGTAAACATGAAGATTTTGTAAAGCCCTGGATAGTGTGCTAATCTCCCCTGATGTATCTTCGTTTTTGGATGAAATATTTGTCCTTTCACAGCAAACAGAGATGACCATTATCTTTTCATTGGTTTTCTGAGTCAGCGTCACCCTAACCTTTAACTTCAGCATACTACCAGTCAGGGTCGTCTATCAGTAAGACGAATCTCAAAAATGACACAGACTTGTATAGATACAGAGTGGACTTTGGTTTAAAGGGATTCATTGAGCCTACAGATGCCCACCAATCACTCCATGTCCAATCCTTTCATCTGCCTCACACTTCTAGTGAATTAGTAAATGCCCAAAAGTACAGTTTCACAAGAATTGTAGCACTCTCTCTCTCTCTCACTTCAACCAGGCTTGGTATGCTCTCTTTAAGGCCCTAGTGCCAAGATGGTTTCTCCACAATAAATCCTAAACCCAGGGCTTCATGATTGAAATGAAAAGGAAAGCTGAAAATCCCTCACCTGGTTGGTTTAAGGAGAGTATTTAAGTTATCTTGAAAAGTGAATTATATTTAGCGTAATGTTAAGTTGGACAATCTGCGAGAGCTGAAAACAGAGTACCGTAATCGTGTATTAGGTGAGCTTTAGGTGAGGGTGAGTGATAACTCTCCTCAAATGTGAAGCCCTATAAACTCTGCAACAGCTGAACAGTTATAATAAGTACTCTGTTACACTGTCAGGCAGTTCCATAGAACAAGAGATGATTCATCAGTGTTAATGGGATTCTCGGATGTTGCAGGCGGTCCTCTGAGGTAAAACGGTCGAGATTCGTAGCCTTTTAAGTAACGTCACAATGTATAAATGTCTTTGACGTCATGTCAAAGCTCCACTGTTACGAATATTCTGACGTCAGAGGACCGCTTTGCAAGAATTAAATTACCTCCCTTGAATTAAATTACCTCCCGAGACTCCCATTAATCGACATCCATGTGCATATGTTAATAATTGTTAGAAATAGTATACATTGACCATACTCTATCTGATTATGCACTTTGACAAATACTCTAATAAGGTCAGATTAATAGAACTACATACATGCAACTACTCGACAACATTAACATTTTAATTTTTTCGCATTTTAATTACTGAATCATGATAAAAATTTAGGAGGTCTCTCTGAATATCCAAATTTACAATTGTCAATAACTATATTGGAGTAAGATAAATAAGGTGGTTTACAATTATATTGACAGATATATGAAGGTATCTGATATGCTGGAATAGGGTGAAGGATTAAGTGTACTTAATCTACTTATTACTTTCGCAAATTCATTTAAAACATATTGTTATTATATATTTTACAGATTTTTAATCTTGGGAATTAAAAGTAACTGATGTGAACATGCTAAGCCATCTGAGTATACAATCTATTAATCGCCTATAAACTTATTTTCATTACATACCGGTATTGTGTTATGTGAACGATGAAGCGAATTTACGTTGGTTTATGTCTATTTTAAAACATGTGTCAGTTTAAGCTTTAATCTATATGCGAATAGATCCACTCCACTACAATTTGCTGTTTTGACACGAAAATGCTAGGTCAAACTATATTATGTGTTTTTTTTTTTAACAGACGTGGATGAATGCACTGGCGATCAGACCAAATGTAGTCATATATGCGAAAATATGATTGGTTCTTATTCGTGTAGCTGTCCCGTGGGCTACGACCTGGAAGAGAATCTACATACGTGTAAAGGTGGGAAATGGTTGCTGAGTTTTTTTGATCAAGTTCAGGGGATATTTAGAAGAGTTTGCCTGTTAGACAATCAATTTGATTAATACAATATACATAGCTCCCAGATAATTGTGTCGCATTAATTGAGATATATTAGATATGTTCTATACTAACACGGGGTTCCATGACGTACAGACACTGCCGGATTCATGAAAGGGCTCTGTGTCAATTGTCCAATAAAACGACACACTGCCGGGTTCACGAAAGGTCTTTGTGTCTATTGTCCAATAAAACGACACACTGCCGGGTTCATGAAGGGTCGCTATGTCAATTGTCCTAAAAAAAAAACGACCCACTGCTTGGTTCGTTAGAGGTCACCGAGTCACTTGTCCAATAAAACGACATACTGCTTGGTTCGTTAGAGGTCACCGAGACACTTGTCCAATAAAACGACATACTGCTGGATTTATGAATTATTACTGTGTCAACAGTCCAATAGGACAGTGAGTCAGCGGAAATCTTGAGGTTTTCATTGAGCCAAGTTCTTAAACTGTTATCAGAAGCTGCTATGTAGACGTTGATATATAGCTGACTGTAAATACACATACTCAATTAGAGTGAATTTAGTCTAATTTAATTTAATATACCTTTAGTATTTAGGATGTGGCTAGCTTAATTTGAATGGCATCAAACATGAATTTGGGTTTTTGTGTTGATGATTGTCTATTCAGATGTTGATGAATGTGAGGTGGTTAAGGGTGGGTGTTCCAATACCTGTGTAAACTTACCTGGGAGTTACCTGTGTAAATGTCAGGAAGGATACAGTCTCAAAACAGATGGGAAAACCTGCTGGGGTAGGTGATTAACTGTATCAGTTACAAATTCATCTAACAGAACAACCCTTAAATAATGAATATCGTCACCCAAAGAAATTAAGTTAGCTTTTTACGAATTTTATATTGGTCCCTGAATCAGCTCTACATTAGTAGAGATACATTTTGTAAATTGTAAAACACTGACTTTTAATGTTGCAGAGTCATGACGCATTTACATTTTTTTAAGAGAAATCTTTTAATCGGTTTTAAATAGTTTTTTGATAGGGACTTTGGTATTTTATTGCAATATAGTCCGACCTTTTTTGTGTCTATCGGAAGTAAGATCTGTTCTTATCCTGCACAAGTCCTACCGACCTACTTTAACTTTTATCTGTCGTTACTTTATAAATACAATGCTATTTATCTGATACTTTCTCCCCAGATTATCTGTTTTGCCAGGCTGGTCAGACCAATGGCTGTTTGTCCCCGTGCATAAGGCAGAGGTTGACGGAGACATGTTCCTGCCCATCAGAATCCCATATCATTCTGGACGGATACTGTATCGGTATTGTAGCCATAATATGATCTGAATATCAGAATATTTGTTGCTTTTACTTTAAAGTATCTCACAGAGAGCCTCACGGTAAGAGCAACGACTAGTCGGTCCCGAACCATGGGCTGTCGAACACACCTAGAGTAAGGCGTCATGGGCTGATAGACACCCCCTGGGCGCAGAGGTTCGTTATAATCGAACACCTAAACATAGCATCATACAGTTGAACACCTATTTTAACCATGTTGCAGTTGAACGTTTAAACATAACCAGCTTACAATTGAACACTTAAACATAACCAACTGACAATTCAACATTAAAAATAAATAGCTGACTATTGAACACTTTAGCGTGACCAGCTGACATAAACATAACCACGTTACAGTTTAACACTTAACATACATGTAGCCAGCTTCCAATCCACACTTAAACAAATATGTACCCAGATTACCGTTGAATACATAAAGGTAACCATCTAAAAGTTGCACGCTTAAACATAATCAGCGTAAAGATTAACTCTTAAACAAAGTAGCATACAGTTGAACTCTTAAGCATATTCAGCGTACAGTTGAAGGCTTAAACATAGTCAGCGTACAGTTTAACGCTTAAACATAACAATCTTGCAGTTGAACGCTTAAACATAGTCAGTGTACAGTTGAACGCTTAAACATAGTCAGTGTACAGTGAATAGTTTTTGTGTCTTTTAGAACTCCGATTCCCGGACTGGTTTCAACCTACAAAATTTTCTGAACAGGTATATGTTCTAACTAAGAAAGCGTTATTCTAAAATAACGAAAATGCTGATAGTCAGTGTACAGTTGAACGCCTAAACATAACCATATTACAGTTGAACACTTAAGCATAGTCAGCTTACAGTTGAACACTTAAGGATAGTCAGCGTACAGTTGAACGCTTAAGCAGCCAGTTTACAGTGGGACACTTTGACATAACAATCTTACTGTTGAACGCTTAAACATAGCCAGTTTACAGTGGGACACTTTAACATAACAATATTACTGTTGAACGCTTAAACATAGCCAGTTTACAGTGGGACACTTTAACATAACAATCTTACTGTTGAACGCTTAAACATAGCCAGTTTACAGTGGGACACTTTAACATAACACTCGTACTGTTGAACGCTTAAACATAGCCAGTTTACAGTGGGACACTTAACATAACAATCTTACTGTTGAACGCTTAAACATAACTTTCTAAAGTTTAGAACTTAAAGATAATCATTTCACAGTTGAACACTTAAACCTAACCAGCTAACAGTTAAACATATAATCAATTTACAGTGGAACACTTTATAACATTAACCATCGCACTGTTGAACACTTAAATATAACCCACTTTTCGAATGTAAGAGATGCTTCTTAACATATAAACCGATTTATATATACGTCTATCTCAAATCTAATGTTTCATTCTCAGACATTTGTAATAATTTTTAAGTGTGGAAATGTGCTCGTGACATTATAAGTAGTAGTCTAACGTAGTTATAACGTTTTAATGCATTTAGTTTAAACCTAAACCAATTAGTTCAAAGTCAGATTCATCGTAGAAAATCCTTTTGGATGTGGTGGAAATCAACGGTTTGTTGCCGGTGCGAAAAGTGTGTAACGCATGAATGACATGATAAAAAATGTTGTTGTTGTAGACGTCTGTTCAACTGATCCCTGTCCACCAAGTAGTCACTGTGAAGCAGACGCTGAAAGAGTGTTTACCTGTGAGTGTGATGATTCAAGCGTTTCTTCGGGGCACTGCGATTCCTTAAACATTCTCATCCCCGCATTAGTTAATGTCCGAAGAATGGAGCGCTCGACCAACATCACCATTCGTAACGTGCTGCATACAACGGCTAGATTATGGGCTTCTACAGATCCTGGCGTGCACGTTTACCCGAATCCTATTGAATTATCATCATCAAAAGATGAGGCAAATATAACAATTGTTGCGAATAAAGTTGGAAGATTTAAAATCAAGTTTAACACAACTGGTCCAAAACCTTCGGAAATGGAACTGATTTCGCATGACGTCTTCACGCGTTTGAAATTACAGAAACGTCTCCTCCCCCCTCCGTGTTTCAACGTGACTGTCAGAGGTTTGAAGTTTTCTTCCACCAGTCCATGGTACTCGTTAACATATGACGACAGTGTCACATTTACGTTTGGCATAGCTTATTACGTGTCTAGCGGAACAAATTTCCCGATGAGTGTTGATGGTTTAGAAATCCACATTGGAACCATAGTTACCACTAACTTACCCCAATTAGCATCATCGTCTCAAGATGGCATCCTTATTACAACTGGGCAGCAGAACTGCAAGGTTTTGGAGTTATCTCCCCTGGACATCAAAGAACTGAAACTCTCTCACAGTATGTTGAGGACATTTGTAAAGAGTGTAAAGGAATATTCGCCATATTGGTTTTCTATTGACCCAATATATGAGGAGTCATATGACAGATCTGTACCTTTTGTGGAAAGTAATTTAGTGATCGGATCTAAACTGTTAGAAATCGGGCCTTGTACAGGGATCCCCATTCAGTCACATATCTATTACCAGGTTTTTATGTTCTCCGACGGCTTCTACTTTGACATTTTAGGACAGAAATTGCAGTTTCCGGATGGAGACAATACAAGTGTTTATTGTATAATAACGAACTTTGACCCAACCACCACGATCACAGTGAACTTTAATCCTGATAACTTTGAAATGGTTTCCAATGTGGAATTTATCAAGTTTTTTCTTGAGATGTCCGATATTGAGATGTCCCTAAAAGGTCTTGGTATGTCGGACTCCTGGAACTATCAAGATGTATTTGAATCAAACAACACTGCAGTATTTTACAACGGGGCTGACTTGTTCCAATACCCGTAAGTCAGTATCAACATGAATGTTAATTATCCTATAGACACCTGTGTCACTACCGCTTAAAACGTATCCACGGTGATACTATTTAGTCTAACGACAAATAGCCAGAAAATATCAAAAAACACTCAACTGAGTTTTGATTATATTAAGAATAGGCAAAATAGTCACAAAAAAGGAAAAACAGTGACAAAAACTATTGTTAAACCGTTTTGTTTTGATTGGTCGAAAGCACATGACGTGACATTAAACAAAACACGATGTTACATGATTCCTATTGTTGCCGTGATGTAGTTGTACAGTTTCACACTGGATCCTGAGACATTTGCAATTATTCTTCTGCAAGTCAAGCAGGCGGTTGGAGGGATCTTCATGTTGCCCTGGTGCTCTCAGAGCTAAAAGGGAACAGGAAGCCGATCTGTTAGTGGTGTCTGTATTGTATCCTGTTGTTGTCACCCTGTATTTGTCCCGTCCTGTTTGTGTTTGTTGCCAGTGATGTCGCGGGTGGTTTTCTTCACCCATTGGGCTGGCACGTCGTCATATAAGTGAAATACCCTTGAGTACGATGTTAAGCCCAAATCAATCTGCAAGTAAAAGTTATCTCCTTGTCACTTGCTTAAAACAGTTCTCCAGCAAGCAAACGTCACTTCCTGCCACCTTCTCTTGCCAAGAGTCCAACCTCTTTATATATAGAGAGAGAGGCCGGGTTATGAGATCTATATATTTCGCTTATCTTTATTACTGATGAATTTGTCACCATCGCATGTTTACGACTGGAGCTGACAAATACTAATGTTTGATTCTCACACATGCAGTATTTATGTATTATCACAGATGACCTTTGTTAAAGCTTACAATTGGATTAGAACATTTTTAACACTTTGTTGTCACTTTTCATGAGACCGTGAATAGTCAAAGTAAACACAGTCAATACAAATAAAGAGTGCATTCATTATACTTAGTTGCTATAATGTACAGGTTGCTTTACGCACGAATCGGCTCTTTGTCCAACAATCAAGAGTGTATGGCGACAACAGCTATAAGATAAGTTCTTTAAGTGGCATTTAGAAGTTGGATAGTTAATAACAAGTAGGAATTCCTTATGGATAACAAAAAGGGATAAAAAAATAAAACTAAGAAGTTGTTATCCATAAGGAATTCCTACTTGTTATTAACTATAAGATAACTTAAAATTTTCTTTTGCAGTGTCCCTTCTAAATTTCAATTATATGCAGGCCTCAAGGCCAAGCGTTCATTTGAGAAGAAGTTTAAAACGTTTGACTACAAAATGTACGGCGAAGTGGGCGTTTTTATTGACATTGATCCTGACTATGTAAGTTTTACTTTTCTATGCACCATTAGTTTTTCTCTCCATTTAATACATCTGTGATGAAATAGTGAGAATAGAGATTAAGTGACTAGTTGTGGTTTCAGACGAGTGGTACATGCGATGAAATAGTGAAAATAAAGAATAAGGGACTGGTTGTAATTTATAAAGAGTGGTACATGCGATAAAAAAGTGACAGTTGAGAATGAGTGACTGTGGTTTTTGATGAGTGGAACATGCGATGAAATAGTGAGAATTAACAAATCTGACAGGTCGATACTTTTGCTGATTTCCACCTTTAGTTTGAACTTAGTACATATATGACCAAAATTGCAATTCAAACTAAAGAAAGGGTGCTATTTACTCTCAGTCTCAAACATGTCTTTTTTGAAAGAGTGACGTTTTTCTATAATGTTCTTGAGTTTTTAGATATATTGAAGAGTGATGTGTCTTTTCTGATATTTTATTTTTTAGCGTTGAAGAATATTTTGGAATAATCAAGCGTCATTTTATCTGACTTTGATTAAAAATAAACTTTTAACTGTCCATTTGTTTTCATTTACTCTTTCAGTTTTTCACGCATTTTTACGCTACTGTAAACAACGCCTTCCTTAAAGTGTTGAGGCTGGATTTAGCCATTCGAGTCCGGCTTCTGGGGGAAACTTTTGAGATATTTCTGAATAATATGATTCGTGAACAGGGATGTGTAACCGCTTTAGCCGGTGAGTAAATTATGCTGTATTGTGTATTCTTTACAATGTTCAGTAATAGAATTATATGTGAGTGGATACTAGTATGTCAAGGGAGGTTAACCATGCCAATATAGGGCTAGACTCTTCTTTATATATATATTTTTAAAAATTAACTAAGCCGAGTAATGTATATGCGGCATAACTACAGAATTACAAAGCCTTACCACTTTTTCGGCAAAATTTCCCCATTATTCTTGCAAAAATCGTACCAGCTTTATCTCGGCGATTTCTTCATGTGATCATTATTTACCTCTCCGTGAATCGTCCTCCATGCAGCGAGCAGCATTTTGTCGAGTGCCGAACAATGTCGCCTTTATGACATTTAATTTAATGCTATCCTTTCCCTTTAGGTCTTCAACACTGTAAGTCTCACTTAATCAATAGCGTCTTAATCAATATAGGGTTTGGGCTCATAAAACAGGAAAGGGCAGTCCAACTGTCGGGTAGGAAAAAGGAGGGAAGATTCATGTAGGGCATATCAATTTAAATTGTTAACAACACTGCTATTACATTGTTTGTAAAATTCCAAGTTTATTACTGACGGCCACTTAAATGTTGGCGCTGAAAAAATGTATTGCGAACTTTTCTATGCAAGGCTTGTTTTGTACATTTCTAGAAGATAAAATTGAACCAACCTAATAGAAAATCAACGATTATCCAAATATTGAGATTAAATTTATATCCGACTGATGTACCACATATAATATATGGTGAAAAGGTGCACCATATGTTTTAATTTCAGCACAAATATTTTTAAGGGGCTATCATTTCAAAAAGAGGAAATATACAAAAAAATGTAATAGCAGATTTGTTGGCAACTTTCATACTTTGGCTGGGGCTCTTTTCTTTTGTTCTCCTGTAATTATTGACACATGCTCCCTGAAGAAATTAAACTTAATGTTATGCTGGTCCCACTATCGAACGCCTTGCACGGCGCATTATGGCTTATAAACAGTATGCAATACACATCACGTTAGTCTGTAACTGATATAGCATTATTCCCACTGATAGAAATCACAAAGTAAACTCACGACTCCAATAGAAGATACACATCTTCAACAGAAGATACACATCTTCAATAGCAGATACACATCTTCAATAGAAAATACACATGAATATTTGATGTCTAAATATTTAAAATTATCCTAAAACCATTTTGAAGACAATAGTTCTAAAATTAACCACTACATCTCTTGGAAACAAATCCTATAGGATCCTAAAGGATTTTGGACAAAAGCATATTGGATTTTTCTATGGTATCCTATAAAATTGTATTATGAATTTATAATGTTTCTTTAGATTTTTCTCTTTAAGGATTGAATCACAATTTATCTATGTGTATATTTAAGTGTAGTCGTAAGTTTACTAATGTTTTCTACTGAACTCATGTTTTCCCTTGTAGAAAAGAGAAATTTAAATTTGTAATATTTTCCCGGTACATATCACCGTTGTCCGCAGGTGTCGACACACAACTGATTGGCTAAATGATAAACTGTGTTATTATTTTCAGGAGAAGATGGTGATCGAACAGCCTGTGGACGACTGGCAAACCCTCCTGGCATATTCGCTAAAATGTTCGTAAACGGAAATCTTTTCAACGGATTTCCGGTGTTATCCAACCTTGTATTATCATCGACGGATGGCGTCTATTTCTACCAAACGTTTGACGACAAGAAAGATCAACCAGACATGTGGGAATTACCCAAGTTAATAAACATCAAGAAGGTTTTACAGAGGCGGATTCTAATGTTCTATACATATTTGTTAAACTTACTGAAAGCCAAGGGTAACCTGCTACATGCAACTACTGGCTTAGCTTTAACGGAGCTGGCATCCATCGTCGACACGACTCTTCAAAAGGTTAACGACTTTAACTATATTAATATGACAGTTATGTACTTTTCTGACTTTACTCGAAACATAACCATCTTAAGTAGACTGGTTGACGCGCAGCTAGAGAAGCTCATGGATGTGCACTATCTCTATTTTGACGTATCACTAAGAGACGATATTCCATTTTTGTTCAAATATCAACAACTAATCACAGGCCACTTTCAAGGACTAGTCTGGGAGTTGTACGAAGGGTCATTGCCATACTGGCCATACCGAGTTTCGGTGGGTGTCAACGGAATAATGTCATTTACAATATTAAGCTGGACTCTGACTATACGTGGCGAATGGGCGATAGCGGACGAGAGTCTGATGACTTGCAGTAAATATTTCCCATACTATGATCATATTAAGGGGGGACAACCCACCCTGGTTCGTGGTGTTATTGAGACTTTCTATCCGTCAGAAAGATCTATGTATGATGTGTTCTGGAAAATTTTACGAATCACGCATGGGTCTGAAATACTGATTGCTTTCTCTAAGACTACTCCTTTTTTCACATTAAAAGTTCAGGTGTCTTTGTTTGTGCTTAATTTGAAATTTCAGTTAAATTTGTTTATTACAAACACAGAAATAATGTTTGAAACTGTTGTAAAACTATTTCTGACTTTTGAAGCACATTTGTCACTTAACATGGCGATTCCTTATAGGCCACAAGACATGGCTTTATATCTGAAGGGACGTTTTATTATAACACGAAAAAAGTCCCTTCATGACAAATTATGGGATTCAATGAAAAGAATAGCTAAAGCTGATCAAAAGAATTTATCCGAACGACTCGGTTATTCAAAATCTGCGAAAAATGCGTACATGTTGAAGCATAGAAAAGCGTCAGAAAAATTAGAATCTGCTGTGGGAATTCTGAATAAGAAAAATAAAACATTTACAGCAGCTACAAATCGTATGCGTATTGCTGAAAAGAAATTAAGAGAGACTCGAAGTCGTTTTGAAAAACTTCACGTTGCCTTAAACCAGACACTTCAACAATATAAAATGTGCACATTGCAAAAATGTACAGCACTTACCTGTAAGATGCGCAATATGAGATGCCGTGCATTTCGCGTTGCAGTTTATGCGGCTTTTATCGCGGGAAGAACAGCACTCAATGTGCCAATTATAGCCCTCTCACTTGCAGAAAGAGCCGTAGCTGCTGCGCGAAACATACACGGGATAGCGGAAGATTTCTTCGAAGAGACTAAACAAATTTATGAAGACGCGTCTTCTAAAGAAAACATTTTGATTCGGTTTATTAGCAAGGGTGATGAAATATTGGCCCTATTGCAGGATAAGCTAAGTGAGGCCTCGAACATCGTGGCGTCATTGACGGGAGACATCATCAACGACATGTTTAAAGTAAAAAATTGTGGATTTCTGGTCGAGCTCTCCGTCAAAAACATTTTCGCCGTTGAAGTCAGTTGTGAAATTCAGATGCTGAATCTTGGCTGGAGTACACTATCATTTGAATTGAATGGAAAAGATGTTTTTGGCAGCATTCATAGTGTAGGGAAGCGCTTAGTAGATAGTGCTAAGGAAAAACTCTTTAAAGGCCGGAGAAAAAGATCCGCCACATTTCCAGAATTCGCAGAAGGAAGCAGTTTTAACTCGAATGGCACGAAATCTATCTACGTCGATCCACTATCATGGAATAAAAGATGTGGTCGTTTCAATCTAGTTTACGACTATTTAAATAAAACGTTGTCAGTTTTGAATACTTTGTTGTTTAGAAACACAATTAATGCGGCAAACGCGGAACAAACGTTAATCCATCTTGAAGCGGATCTCTCTAATTCTATAAACGTATCTTTGCGTGATTTGTCTTTGGAGTTTGAGGAAATTGCAAATGTTTTCAATCTGAGCAATACACCCATTGAAGAAGCTTTGGGGTCAGTTGACTTTGCAAACGACCCCGCCATCAAAGAATGGAGAGAACACCTGAAGCATGCTATAAATAAGACAAAAATACAGTTAAATGAGTACCGTGAATACAAACCGTATGCTGATTTAGTAATGGACATGGAGCCAGTGTTGTTCCCAGGAGATTGTTTCTCATTCCCTGATTGCTGGTTGTGGAGTTTTGAAGAAGTTAGCGAATTATTGTCATCGGTTGATCCATTTTTTTCAAATAGACAAAGGATGACTCTAGAAGATTTGAAAGAGACCTTTACACGGGTGCTAAATGACAACTTTACCGCCAACAGAGAACTAAACATTAACATTACAGGCCTTCAAAATCTTCAACGACATTTCTGTGCAAAAGTACCAATAATTGCAACACATCCCGTCGATGTAATCATAGAGATTGGCAAGGCAGCTGAGTTTAAATGCAAGACAACGAGCCAAGATTTGTTTACCTATTTCTGGTACAAAGGAGATAATTTACTTGTTTACGATGGGAACAGAACTGTGTTCCAAGTCAAAAATGTGTCACTTGACGATGAAGGCTTTTACAAATGCATGGCAGGAAATCACATCGAAAATGTTTCATCCTCGGTAGCTAAATTAGAGGTAGGTACACCGTCGACAATAATAGATGAATTCAAGAGTATTGAAGAACATTTTGTCGGGCAAACCATCCTGTTCCAAAATAGAACTCTAGGGAATCCCGTCCCTTTGGTTTCTGTAATTAGCTTTCCCACGATGTATATGGTTAACTCGTCTGGGGTCCTATTTTTTAACACCCCTGGATTGTTTTTAGTGAAGTATTTAGCGACAAACCTGTTTAGAACGGTAGAGGCCAGAGAAACGCTTCACAAAGTGAGCTCAGTGTATCCACAATGTCCTACTGTGTGGGTGACGTGTGCATTGAACGTGAGGCCATCTACGAATTCGACGGGTAGAGAAAGCAATGTTGAACTCTGTGGAGATTTATCCACAGACAGACACATTACAACTCTTAGGAAATGTCTGCAACAGAACCTGGACAAGATGCTGAAAACAAGTGAGACTTCATCGTCGTCAAAAGTTATGTTCTTTAACGCCATTGACGGTACAGCCAAAATCAGAATCATGGTCAATTGTAACTTCTCAGGAAACTTCACGGTACAAGAAGTCGATCAGATTGTGAAAGAATTACACTCTCAAATATCCGAGCCATTGCGTTACCTGAGAGCTATGGTCGACGGATCCTTGGACCTATTTATCCACAAGAATGTGGTATACTCAATGAATCCAGCTTACTGGTCCGTCCACCAAGGGCTACAATCATGTGTTACTGGTCAGCATCACCGGGAACCACATTACTGTGGTGAGTATGAGCCTAGCTGTGCATTCCATCTATGTCTTTGACACCTGCTTTTTAGCCGTAGATTTTTATCAAGTATGTAAGCCCATTTTACCAATTTTTTTGTATCCTGCGTTATTATGGGCTGGCATACCCGTTATTGCTTCTTGTTGCTGAACAAATATATTTTGAGTATAAAGTTCGAGGAGAAACCTCGCAGACTTCGCCGGCCGCGGTAGTACCTAATCATCAAGTGGATGAAATCAAGCTGTGTATCCTTATACATATCAAACGAAACTAAAGACGAGCCATGAACTCTTACTCTATTTTGCAGCAGATTTTATTAACTTTCAAATAACAAATATTAATGCTAAAATAATCAAAACCGAGACCAATGGTCGATTTTAGGAGTATACAATCATACTTAAAAGTACATTTTGTTTGTTAGTTTCATTTCCGTTTAACGCCGCACGTGAATTTATTTCAATAACACGACGACGTGCCAACGCAATGGTTGACGGGAGCAAACCTCGACAACACTGGAAACAGACAAAGATGAGACGGGACAATCCCAGGTCGCATTATACAACGACATCACAAGCAGATCGGATGGATGTTCCTTTGTAGCACTCAGGACAACAGGAAGCTAAAAACCGGTTTCTTTTAGTAATCTTGTCTCAGTATATACACTGAATTCTACAATTTAAAAAAAACATATGCTACTGTTATTTCTATCACACAATAATGTCGCTTTTTTTCTAGTTGAAGATCTACCAGAGTTTTCTTTACCGGCTCCTCGCGACTTGGAGGTATTCTGTCGGGAAAACAGATTACAGATTCAATGGAACAAACCCTCATATGCTGATGGTTTAGTTCAAGGTAAAATATCTCAGTCGACTACTTTAAAGCACATAATCAACTTGTTTCTTGTAGTATTGTTATAATATGTGGTAAACTAGCCTCGACTGTCTGTTTTTTAGATGAAGTTATCAATCCCAAGATAGATGTCATTTCTCTTATCTGATTGTGATAGGCCCACTATGCTTTGTGTACAACAGTGCAGAGCTGTGTTTTTAATTTCCCCTCTATCACCGCACCCCCGACCCCACTGTGATGTGGCTGTAAACACTAATGGGCAGTGATCGTTAATTTTGTGTTACAAAAGCTGATAATTGTTTCTCGTCCTACAGAATACAGTTTGATGGTAGACGGCGACGACGATGCCTACACATACGTCCTAAACACATCATCAACAGATACTAATGCCACCGTGGAACTAAGACGTTGTAGCACAAAGTGTAAAGTGTACGTCTCTGCTTTAACACGGTCATACAGAAGCAAGTGGGCGGTATTCTCGTTGGAATGT